>JAQFWZ010000005.1:1925733-1963233 GCA_027789725.1 Dendropsophus ebraccatus
GAAAATGGCGCCGCCACCCTCCCCATGTACTGTAGCTGTGTACTGCGCATGTCTATGCACATGCGCAGTACACAGTGACGGAGCCTCCAGTGAAGTGAACCAGACGGACTCCGTCGGTTCACTTCAATGATGTGGAGGTGCCGTATAGTGTCTGTGTGTGTGTCGTGAAATGACGTCACACACAGACACTATAAACATGGCAGCCCCCTGTGCAGCAATACATTTTAGAAAAAAATACTGAAACACTACATTAAAAAAAAAAAAAAACATCCTACAGACTTATTTATACTTATTACTTTTCATTAAAAAATTATCAAAAATGTGACACTGTCCCTTTAAGTTTTCTTCTATTTCTACCTCTGAAGTTCCAGCAGAGCATAGTATTACTTGGGTTGGGACTCTCTCGACATCCTCCTCTCTACTCCTCTGATCCTCTCTTCCACCTCTCATCACGCAACTCAGTCAGCACGAATGCATCACTTCTTTTACTGTCAGTACAGATCTGGATTCTGAAGTATTACGTATCTTATCAAGTGTAAAGTATTGTATCAAGGCAAAGCTGTATGATCTGTGTCCTACCTCACGTAAACAAGATTATATTTATGCTAAAGAGACTCTGTGATTCCTTGTCAAGCACCGACACAGCACACGTCTTCCTTGGGTCATCTCCCCTTTCTGTTTGTGGCAGTGCCAATAGTCTGGGTGGGTCACTACTCCACTCCGGACCACCGTGATAAGTACCCAAGGGACCCTGTAATAGCCCTGCAGGTCACTGACCACAGGGGAACAAGGTATAGCCGGCCCTTTAAAATAAAAGCAGGTGTGCCACCATACCTGTGTGCCCAACCATGACTGGCGCCACGACACAATACCATCACTGGGCTCGGCTAGATCTCAGCCATCCACCACAGAACTGGTGTCACGCTTTACCACCCAGCAAGTGACCGGCCGTACCTCCACACCGGGGGTCACCACAACACACACATCTATAAGGCCTCTCCCCCCTCCCCATCTGTAAGGCCACTCTCCCCCCATCTATAAGGCTGCTCTCCCTCAATCTATAAGGCCACTCTCCCCTCCCCATCTATAAGGCCGCTCTCCCCCTCCCCATCTGTAAGGCCGCTCCCCCCCCCAGATCTATAAGGCCGCTCTCCCCCAATCTATAAGGCCACTCTCCCCCAATCTATAAGGCCACTCTCCCCCCCATTTATAAGGCAACTCCCCACACCCCATCTATAAGGCTACTCTCCCACCCCCCATCTATAAGGCCACTCTCCCCCCCATCTATAAGGCAACTCTCCCCCCCCATCTATAAGGCCACTCTCCCACCCCCCCATCTATAAGGCCGCTCTCCCCCTTCCCATCTGTAAGGCCGCTCCCCCCCCCAGATCTATAAGGCCGCTCTCCCCCAATCTATAAGGCCACTCTCCCCCCCCATCTATAGGGCCACTCTCCCCCCATCTATAAGGCCACTCTCCCCCCCATCTATAAGGCCACTCTCCCCCCCATCTATAAGGCAACTCTCCCCCCCCCCCCGCCATCTATAAGGCCACTCTCCCACCACCCATCTATAAGGCCACTCTCCCCCCCCATTTATAAGGCAACTCTATCCCCCATCTATAAGGCCACTCTCCCACCCCCCATCTATAAGGCCACTCTCCCCCCCATCTATAAGGCCGCTCTCCCACCCCAGCTATAAGGCAACTCTCCCCCCCATTTATAAGGCAACTCTCCCCCCCCATTTATAAGGCAACTCTCCCCCCCATTTATAATGCAACTCTCCCCCCCATTTATAAGGCAACTCTCCCCCCCATCTATAAGGCCACTCTCCCCCCCAGCTATAAGGCAACTCTCCCCCCCATTTATAAGGCAACTCTCCCCCCCCATTTATAAGGCAACTCTCCCCCCCATCTATAAGGCCACTCTCCCCCTCCCCATCTATAAGGCCACTCTCCCACCCCCATCTATAAGGCCACTCTCGCACCCCCATCTATAAGGCCACTGTCCCCCCCATCTATAAGGCCGCTCTCCCCCAATCTATAAGGCTACTCTACCCCTCCCCATCTGTAAGGCCTTTCCCCCCCATCTATAAGGCCACTCTCCCACCCCCCTATCTATAAGGCCGCTATCCCACCCCCCATCTCTAAGGCCGCTATCCCACCCCCCATCTCTAAGGCCGCTCTCCCACCCCCATCTATAAGGCCACTCTCCGACCCCCATCTATAAGGCCGCTCTCCCACCCCCCTATCTATAAGGCCGCTCTCCCACCCCCCATCTCTAAGGCCGCTCTCCCACCCCCCATCTCTAAGGCCGCTCTCCCACCCCCATCTATAAGGCCACTCTCCGACCCCCATCTATAAGGCCGCTCTCCCACCCCCCTATCTATAAGGCCGCTCTCCCCCATTCTATAAGGCCACTCTCCCACTTCCCATCTATAAGTCCACTCTCCCCCATTCTATGAGGCCACTCTCTCCCCCATTCTATAAGGCCGCTCTCCCACCCCCATCTATAAGGCCACTCTCCGACCCCCATCTATAAGGCCGCTCTCCCACCCCCCTATCTATAAGGCCGCTCTCCCCCATTCTATAAGGCCACTCTCCCACTTCCCATCTATAAGTCCACTCTCCCCCATTCTATGAGGCCACTCTCTCCCCCATTCTATAAGGCCGCTCTCCCACCCCCATCTATAAGGCCCCTCTCCCACCCCCCATCTACAAGGCCTCTCCCCTCATCCCCCCATCTATAAGACCGCTCTCCCACCCCCCTATCTATAAGGCCGCTCTCCCCCATTCTATAAGGCCACTCTCCCACTCCCCATCTATAAGGCCGCTCGACCCCTCCCCATCTGTAAGGCCTCTCCCCTCATCCCCCCATCTATAAGGCCGCTCTCCCATTCCCCATCTATAAGGCCGCTCGACCCCTCCCCATCTGTAAGGCCTCTCCCCTCATCCCCCCATCTATAAGGCCGCTCTCCCATTCCCCATCTATAAGGCCGCTCGACCCCTCCCCATCTGTAAGGCCTCTTCCCTTATCCCCCCATCTATAAGGCTGCACTCCCACCCCCCCCATCTATAAGGCCACTCTCCCCCATTCTATGAGGCCACTCTCCCCCATTCTATGAGGCCACTCTCTCCCCCATTCTATAAGGCCCCTCTTCCCCATCTATAAGGCCCCTCTCCCACCCCCCATCTACAAGGCCTCTCCCCTCATCCCCCCATCTATAAGGCCGCTCTCCCACCCCCCCATCTATAAGGCCGCTCTCCCACCCCCCTATCTATAAGGCCGCTCTCCCCCATTCTATAAGGCCACTCTCCCACTTCCCATCTATAAGGCCGCTCGACCCCTCCCCATATGTAAAGCCTCTCCCCTCACCCCCCCATCTATAAGGCCGCTCTCCCACTCCCCATCTATAAGGCCTCTCGACCCCTCCCCATCTGTAAGGCCTCTCCCCTCATCCCCCCATCTATAAGGCCGCTCTCCAATTCCCCATCTATAAGGCAGCTCTACCCCTCCCCATCTGTAAGGCCTCTCCCCTAATCCCCCCATCTATAAGGCTGCTCTCCCACCCCCCCCATCTATAAGGCCGCTCTCCCCAATCTATAAGGCCGCTCTCCCCCAATCTATAAGGCCGCTCTCCCCCATTCTATGAGGCCACTCTCTCCCCCATTCAATAAGGCCGCTCTCCCCATCTATAAGGCCCCTCTCCCACCCCCCATCTACAAGGCCTCTCCCCTCATCCCCCCATCTATAAGGCCGCTCTCCCACCTCCCATCTATAAGGCCGCTCCCCCACCCCCCCATCTATAAGGCCGCTCTCCCCCAATCTATAAGGCCGCTCTCCCCCAATCTATAAGGCCGCTCTCCCCCAATCTATAAGGCCGCTCTCCCCCAATCTATAAGGCCGCTCTCCCCCATTCTATAAGGCCGCTCTCCCCCAATCTATAAGGCCGCTCTCCCCCATTCTATAAGGCCGCTCTCCCACAATCTATAAGGCCGCTCTCCCCCAATCTATAAGGCCGCTCTCCCCCATTCTATGAGGCCACTCTCTCCCCCATTCTATAAGGCCGCTCTCCCACAATCTATAAGGCCACTCTCCCCCAATCTATAAGGCCACTCTCCCCCATTCTATAAGGCCGCTCTCCCCCAATCTATAAGGCCGCTCTCCCCCAATCTATAAGGCCACTCTGCCACTCCCCATCTATAAGGCCGCTCTCCCCCAATCTATAAGGCCGCTCTCCCCCAATCTATAAGGCCACTCTGCCACTCCCCATCTATAAGGCCACTCTCCTCATCCCCCCATCTATAGGTCTGCTTTTCCCCCATCTATAAGGCCACTCTGCCACTCCCCATCTATAAGGCCACTCTGCCACTCCCCATCTATAAGGCCACTCTCCTCATCCCCCCATCTATAGGTCTGCGTTTCCCCCATCAATA
Organism: Dendropsophus ebraccatus; assembly: GCA_027789725.1. NCBI lineage: Eukaryota > Metazoa > Chordata > Amphibia > Anura > Hylidae > Dendropsophus > Dendropsophus ebraccatus. The sequence continues at coordinate 1,930,167 of JAQFWZ010000005.1, forward strand.
AGGCCCTTCCTGGAATCAGCATTTAAACAAACATGAGAACTAGAATCCTGGATGTTGTGAGGGGAGGGGGTTATCCAGACATTGCCAAGGTGGGACAACACTGCCATCTGCTGGCCACTGCTCCTATACACAGCACACCCCACCACACACCACATATATATATATATATATATATATATATATATATATATAAATATATATATATAAAAAGGGGTCCATGGAGCCTCAGTTATGAGTCTCAAAACACGGGAATAGCCAGATATCCCTCTCTCCAGAGAAGGAAGCCCATTGCCAAGGGGCGCCTCCTAGTGGGGACAGCACCAAACCACCCTGATACGTAGTCCCTCAGGTCCTCACTCTGTTGCGAGCTTTGGGACCTAAATAGGGAAACACCAGGGTGGCCCCTGTGAGTCAAAGTCTAACTCTGTGGTGAGTATAACGACATAAGACAAGGGTTACCAAGGCTAGGCATCCATCCACAGACTGCAGTTTCGGGGTATTTGCCCCTCATCAGTGTGGAGCAGGATTCTGGCTACTGGGGCAATGATAAATAGACCAACAAAACACAACAATCACTGAACTCAGGGAGAACAGGGAAAATTACTCAATTACGAGTCTCCATTGATTGTCCCATACAAAATTTGAATATGCAAAAAAGGGGTCCGTGGCGATGGGCTTCCTTCTCTGGAGAGAGGGATATCTGGCTATTCCCGTGTTTTGAGACTCGTAACTGAGGCTCCACGAACCCCTTTTTTGCATATTCAATTTTTGTATGGGACAATCAATGGAGACTCGTAATTGAGTAATTTTCGCTGTTCTCCCTGAGTTTAGTGATTGTTGTGTTTTGTTGGTTTATATATATATATATATATATATATATATATGGTCAGTGCTGTCTGGAGTGCTGTCTGTATATGTAGATATAAATATATATATATTATGGTATGCTGAGCTGTGTATATATAGAGTGGTTTGCAATAAATTAGAATATCAACAAATAAAAATTATTTTTCCGTAATTCAATTCAAAAGGTGACTTCATATATTCTATAGAGACATTACATACAGAGTGACCTGATATATTCTATAGAGACATTACATACAGAGTGACCTGATATATTCTATATACATTACATACAGAGTGACCTGATATATTCTACACATTACATACAGAGTGACCTGATATATTCTATATACATTACATACAGAGTGACCTGATATATTCTACACATTACATACAGAGTGACCTGATATATTCTATACATTACATACAGAGTGACCTGATATATTCTATATACATTACATACAGAGTGACCTGATATATTCTACACATTACATACAGAGTGACCTGATATATTCTATATACATTACATACAGAGTGACCTGATATATTCTATATACATTACATACAGAGGGACCTGATATATTCTATACATTACATACAGAGTGACCTGATATATTCTATATACATTACATACAGAGTGACCTGATATATTCTACACATTACATACAGAGTGACCTGATATATTCTATATACATTACATACAGAGTGACCTGATATATTCTACACATTACATACAGAGTGACCTGATATATTCTATATACATTACATACAGAGTGACCTGATATATTCTACACATTACATACAGAGTGACCTGATATATTCTATACATTACATACAGAGTGACCTGATATATTCTATATACATTACATACAGAGTGACCTGATATATTCTATATACATTACATACAGAGTGACCTGATATATTCTATATACATTACATACAGAGTGACCTGATATATTCTACACATTACATACAGAGTGACCTGATATATTCTATATACATTACATACAGAGTGACCTGATATATTCTACACATTACATACAGAGTGACCTGATATATTCTATATACATTACATACAGAGTGACCTGATATATTCTACACATTACATACAGAGTGACCTGATATATTCTATATACATTACATACAGAGGGACCTGATATATACATTACATACAGAGTGACCTGATATATTCTATATACATTACATACAGAGTGACCTGATATATTCTATATACATTACATACAGAGTGACCTGATATATTCTATATACATTACATACAGAGTGACCTGATATATTCTATATACATTACATACAGAGTGACCTGATATATTCTACACATTACATACAGAGTGACCTGATATATTCTATACATTACATACAGAGTGACCTGATATATTCTATACATTACATACAGAGTGACCTGATATATTCTATATACATTACATACAGAGTGACCTGATATATTCTATACATTACATATAGAGTGACCTGATATATTCTATATACATTACATACAGAGGGACCTGATATATTCTATATACATTACATACAGAGTGACCTGATATATTCTATATACATTACATACAGAATGACCTGATATATTCTATACATTACATACAGAGTGACCTGATATATTCTACACATTACATACAGAGTGACCTGATATATTCTATATACATTACATACAGAGGGACCTGATATATACATTACATACAGAGTGACCTGATATATACATTACATACAGAGGGACCTGATATATACATTACATACAGAGTGACCTGATATATTCTATATACATTACATACAGAGTGACCTGATATATTCTATACATTACATACAGAGTGACCTGATATATACATTACATACAGAGTGACCTGATATATTCTATATACATTACATACAGAGTGACCTGATATATTCTATACATTACATACAGAGTGACCTGATATATTATATACATTACATACAGAGGGACCTGATATATTCTATATACATTACATACAGAGTGACCTGATATATTCTATATACATTACATACAGAGTGACCTGATATATTCTATACATTACATACAGAGTGACCTGATATATTCTATACATTACATACAGAGTGACCTGATATATTCTATAGAGACATTACATACAGAGGGACCTGATATATTCTATACATTACATACAGAGTGACCTGATATATTCTATATACATTACATAGAGTGACCTGATATATTCTATATACATTACATACAGAGTGACCTGATATATTCTATAGACATTACATACAGAGTGACCTGATATATTCTACACATTACATACAGAGTGACCTGATATATTCTATACATTACATACAGAGGGACCTGATATATTCTATACATTACATACAGAGTGACCTGATATATTCTATACCTTACATACAGAGTGACCTGATATATTCTATACATTACATACAGTGACCTGATATATTCTATATACATTACATACAGAGTGACCTGATATATTCTATATACATTACATACAGAGGGACCTGATATATTCTATATACATTACATACAGAGGGACCTGATATATTCTATACATTACATACAGAGTGACCTGATATATTCTATATACATTACATACAGAGTGACCTGATATATTCTATATACATTACATACAGAGTGACCTGATATATTCTATATACATAACATACAGAGGGACCTGATATATTCTATACATTACATACAGAGTGACCTGATATATTCTATATACATTACATACAGAGTGACCTGATATATTCTATATACATTACATACAGAGTGACCTGATATATTCTATACATTACATACAGAGGGACCTGATATATTCTATACATTACATACAGAGTGACCTGATATATTCTATACATTACATACAGAGTGACCTGATATATTCTATACATTACATACAGAGGGACCTGATATATTCTATATACATTACATACAGAGTGACCTGATATATTCTATATACATTACATACAGAGTGACCTGATATATTCTATATACATTACATACAGAGTGACCTGATATATTCTATATACATAACATACAGAGTGACCTGATATATTCTATAGACATTATATACAGAGTGACCTGATATATTCTATATACATTACATACAGAGCGACCTGATATATTCTATATACATTACATACAGAGCGACCTGATATATTCTATATACATAACATACAGAGTGACCTGATATATTCTATAGACATTATATACAGAGTGACCTGATATATTCTATACATTACATACAGAGTGACTGATATATTCTATAGACATTACATACAGAGGGACCTGATATATTCTATACATTACATACAGAGTGACCTGATATATTCTATATACATTACATACAGAGCGACCTGATATATTCTATACATTACATACAGAGTGACCTGATATATTCTATACATTACATACAGAGGGACCTGATATATTCTATATACATTACATACAGAGGGACCTGATATATTCTATACATTACATACAGAGTGACCTGATATATTCTATATACATTACATACAGAGCGACCTGATATATTCTATACATTACATACAGAGTGACCTGATATATTCTATACATTACATACAGAGTGACCTGATATATTCTATATACATTACATACAGAGGGACCTGATATATTCTATAGAGACATTACATACAGAGTGACCTGATATATTCTATACATTACATACAGAGTGACCTGATATATTCTATACATTACATACAGAATGACCTGATATATTCTATATGTAATACCTGGCGGGCAGGCTCCTCTCTCCCTATGTAATACCTGGCGGGCAGGCTCCTCTCTCCCTATGTAATACCTGGCGGGCAGGCTCCTCTCTCCCTATGTAATACCTGGGGGGCAGGCTCCTCTCTCCCTATGTAATACCTGGCGGGCAGGCTCCTCTCTCCCTATGTAATACCTGGCGGGCAGGCTCCTCTCTCCCTATGTAATACCTGGCAGGCAGGCTCCTCTCTCCCTATGTAATACCTGGCGGGCAGGCTCCTCTGTCCCTATGTAATACCTGGCGGGCAGGGTCCTCTCTCCCTATGTAAGCCCTGGCGGGCAGGCTCCTCTGTCCCTATGTAAGCCCTGGCGGGCAGGCTCCTCTGTCCCTATGTAATACCTGGCGGGCAGGCTCCTCTGTCCCTATGTAAGCCCTGGCGGGCAGGCTCCTCTGTCCCTATGTAATTCCGATGGGCACGGGCGGGCAATGTCTCTCTATGGCGGTGGGCACAGGCGGTGATGTCCCTCTATGGCGGTGGGCACAGGCGGAGATGTCCCTCTATGGCGGTGGGCACAGGCGGCGATGTCCCTCTATGGCGGTGGGCATAGACGGCGATGTCCCTCTATGGCGGTGGGCACGGGCTGGGGCTGTCCCTCTATGGCGGTGGGCACGGGCGGCAATGTCCCTCTATGGCGGTGGGCACAGGCGGCGATGTCCCTCTATGGCGGTGGGCACAGATGGCGATGTCCCTCTATGGCGGTGGGCACAGGCGGCGATGTCCCTCTATGGCGGTGGGCACGGGCGGCGATGTCCCTCTATGGCGGTGGGCACAGACGGCGATGTCCCTCTATGGTGGTGGGCACGGGCGGCGATGTCCCTCTATGGCGGTGGGCACAGGCGGCGATGTCCCTCTATGGCGGTGGGCACAGGCGGCGATGTCCCTCTATGGCGGTGGGCACAGGCGGCGAAGTCCCTCTATGGCGGTGGGCACGGGCGGCGATGTCCCTCTATGGCAGTGGGCACAGGCGGCGATGTCCCTCTATGGCGGGGGACACAGGCGGTGATGTCCCTCTATGGCGGTGGGCATGGGCGGCGATGTCCCTCTATGGGGGTGGGCACGGGCGGCGATGTCCCTCTATGGCGGTGGGCACGGGCGGCGATGTCCCTCTATGGCGGTGGGCACAGACGGCGATGTCCCTCTATGGTGGTGGGCACGGGCGGCGATGTCCCTCTATGGCGGTGGGCACAGGCGGCGATGTCCCTCTATGGCGGTGGGCACAGGCGGCGATGTCCCTCTATGGCGGTGGGCACAGGTGGCGATGTCCCTCTATGGCGGTGGGCACGGGCGGCGATGTCCCTCTATGGCAGTGGGCACAGGCGGCGATGTCCCTCTATGGCGGGGGACACAGGCGGTGATGTCCCTCTATGGCGGTGGGCACGGGCGGCGATGTCCCTCTATGGGGGTGGGCACGGGCGGCGATGTCCCTCTATGGCGGTGGGCACGGGCGGCGATGTCCCTCTATGGCGGTGGGCACGGGCGGCGATGTCCCTCTATGGCGGTGGGCACAGGCGGTGATGTCCCTCTATGGCGGTGGACACAGACGGTGATGTCCCTCTATGGCGGTGGACACAGACGGTGATGTCCCTCTATGGCGGTGGGCAGGGGCTGTCACTCTATGGCGGTGGGCACGGGCGGCGATGTCCCTCTATGGCGGTGGGCACAGGCGGCGATGTCCCTCTATGGTGGTGGGCACAGGGTCTTCTATCATCGGCCTGTTCTATCATGACACTTGACAATCATAGACATTTACACATCTCCAGCTTTCCAATCATGTATGATGAGAGGAGGGGCCCCAGCCAGGTACAGTCACAAGCCTATGACCACTGAGCACGACTGGAGGAGGCTGCCACCAGAGAGCAGCAGCTGCTGAACCCGCCGGCCATGTTTGTGTTTCCAGGACTCCGATAAAAGGGCGGGTGTCTGTGTACACGCGGGCGCCATTTTCCCGAAGACCCCGCGCTGCTGTGACGTAATTAGAACGCGTCCACAGTCACCGGCGCCGGCTTTAAACGTGACAGCCGAAGGAGAAGGAGCAGGATCGGTCTCTGACAGCGGCGGGGCACGGTACCGGCTGTGTGCACCACACCGTATAGAACCGGAGGTAAGAGCACGAGGCGCTCACAGCAGCCAATCACAACGCGGCGTTTGTTACCGAACTGACCCCGAGACATGAGAGCGGGTATGTGATTGGTTGGGGATAGCCCCGCCCCCTGCGCTGCCATCAGTCCGCGGTATTGTGTCCTGTGGTCTGTGACTAGTGTAATGTGTGAGGCTGACAATAGGGAGCGCCAGAGACGTGTGTGTGTGTGTGTAACCCCTCCCCCAGTGCTGTGTGTGTGTGTGTGTGTGTGTGTGTGTGTGTGTGTGTGTGACCCCTCCCCCAGTGCTGTGTGTGTGTGTGTGTGTGTGTGTGTGTGTGTGACCCCTCCCCCAGTGCTGTGTGTGTGTGTGTGACCCCTCCCCCAGTGCTGTGTGTGTGTGTGTGACCCCTCCCCCAGTGCTGTGTGTGTGTGTGTGTAACCCCTCCCCCAGTGCTGTGTGTGTGTGTGTGTAACCCCTCCCCCAGTGCTGTGTGTGTGTGTGTGTGACCCCTCCCCCAGTGCTGTGTGTGTGTGACCCCTCCCCCAGTGCTGTGTGTGTGTGTGTGTGTGACCCCTCCCCCAGTGCTGTGTGTGTGTGTGTGTGTGTGACCCCTCCCCCAGTGCTGTGTGTGTGTGTGTGTGTGTGACCCCTCCCCCAGTGCTGTGTGTGTGTGACCCCTCCCCCAGTGCTGTGTGTGTGTGTGTGACCCCTCCCCCAGTGCTGTGTGTGTGTGTGTGTGTGTGACCCCTCCCCCAGTGCTGTGTGTGTGTGTGTGTGTGTGTGACCCCTCCCCCAGTGCTGTGTGTGTGTGTGTGTGACCCCTCCCCCAGTGCTGTGTGTGTGTGTGTGACCCCTCCCCCAGTGCTGTGTGTGTGTGTGTGTGTGACCCCTCCCCCAGTGCTGTGTGTGTGTGTGTGTGACCCCTCCCCCAGTGCTGTGTGTGTGTGTGTGTGACCCCTCCCCCAGTGCTGTGTGTGTGTGTGTGTGACCCCTCCCCCAGTGCTGTGTGTGTGTGTGTGTGACCCCTCCCCCAGTGCTGTGTGTGTGTGTGTGTGTGACCCCTCCCCCAGTGCTGTGTGTGTGTGTGTGTGACCCCTCCCCCAGTGCTGTGTGTGTGTGTGTGACCCCTCCCCCAGTGCTGTGTGTGTGACCCCTCCCCCAGTGCTGTGTGTGTGACCCCTCCCCCAGTGCTGTGTGTGTGACCCCTCCCCCAGTGCTGTGTGTGTGACCCCTCCCCCAGTGCTGTGTGTGTGACCCCTCCCCCAGTGCTGTGTGTGTGACCCCTCCCCCAGTGCTGTGTGTGTGACCCCTCCCCCAGTGCTGTGTGTGTGTGTGTGACCCCTCCCCCAGTGCTGTGTGTGTGTGTGTGTGACCCCTCCCCCAGTGCTGTGTGTGTGTGTGTGTGTGACCCCTCCCCCAGTGCTGTGTGTGTGTGTGTGTGTGACCCCTCCCCCAGTGCTGTGTGTGTGTGTGTGACCCCTCCCCCAGTGCTGTGTGTGTGTGTGTGTGTGTGACCCCTCCCCCAGTGCTGTGTGTGTGTGTGTGTGTGACCCCTCCCCCAGTGCTGTGTGTGTGTGTGTGTGACCCCTCCCCCAGTGCTGTGTGTGTGTGTGTGTGTGACCCCTCCCCCAGTGCTGTGTGTGTGTGTGTGTGACCCCTCCCCCAGTGCTGTGTGTGTGTGTGTGTGACCCCTCCCCCAGTGCTGTGTGTGTGTGTGTGTGAGACCCCTCCCCCAGTGCTGTGTGTGTGTGTGTGTGTGTGACCCCTCCCCCAGTGCTGTGTGTGTGTGTGTGTGACCCCTCCCCCAGTGCTGTGTGTGTGACCCCTCCCCCAGTGCTGTGTGTGTGACCCCTCCCCCAGTGCTGTGTGTGTGTGTGTGACCCCTCCCCCAGTGCTGTGTGTGTGTGTGTGACCCCTCCCCCAGTGCTGTGTGTGTGTGTGTGACCCCTCCCCCAGTGCTGTGTGTGTGTGTGTGTGTGTGTGTGACCCCTCCCCCAGTGCTGTGTGTGTGTGTGTGTGTGACCCCTCCCCCAGTGCTGTGTGTGTGTGATCCCTCCCTGTGTGTGTGTGAGTGACCCCTCCCCCAGTGCTGTGTGTGTGTGTGTGATCCCTCCCTGTGTGTGTGTGTGTGTGAGTGACCCCTCCCCCAGTGCTGTGTGAGTGACCCCTCCCCCAGTGCTGTGTGAGTGACCCCTCCCCCAGTGCTGTGTGAGTGACCCCTCCCCCAGTGCTGTGTGAGTGACCCCTCCCCCAGTGCTGTGTGTGTGACCCCTCCCCCAGTGCTGTGTGTGACCCCTCCCCCAGTGCTGTGTGTGTGTGTGACCCCTCCCCCAGTGCTGTGTGTGTGTGTGTGTGACCCCTCCCCCAGTGCTGTGTGTGTGTGTGTGTGTGTGTGTGTGTGTGTGTGTGTGTGACTCCCCCCCCCCCCCGTGGTGTGTGTGTGTGTGACCCCTCCCCCAGTGCTGTGTGTGTGTGTGTGTGTGTGACCCCCCCCCCCCCCGTGGTGTGTGTGTGACCCCTCCCTGTGTATGTGCAGAGGGAGGGGCTCCTATGTACACATAACCAGTGGCTCTTCCTCTCTCTCAGCAGGGGCTGCGATGCAATATGGCGGAGATGTGACTCGCTGTGACGTTAATGGACGGATCTGCAGCTGATAATTGTGACACGCTCCCTGCTGAGGTCATGGTACAAAGCCGAGAAGACGAGAGTGCCCCTCCTCCTGCCCTCCTGCCCCCCGGGGTCAGCCCTCCCACCATCGGGGCCCCTATCATACATCCTCCTGGCAGGAAGGGGCCAGGTATGATTCTGTCTCTAGTGAACAGTGCGGCTCTTCCCAGTGACGGCCCCCAGAAGAGGGCGCTCTCCTCTCTGCCAGCACCGCAGGATGCTCTGCAGGTTACCACGGGTACGTCAGCTCCTCCTGCTCCAGGCCGGAACCCCTCCCCCCCCCCCCCCCCCCTACCCCAGGCCGGAACCTCTTCCCAGCCCCCACCACCACCCCTGGCCGGGCCCCTTCTCCTCACCCCCGGTAATCTCTGTGTGTCTGTATGTGGTGCAGGTCCTACCCTCGCGGATGGCAGTGATAGATGTTCGGTCGCAGAAGACTCCTCTTGTTTCCCACAAACCCCGACCTCCAATACCAGATGTGAGCCGCCCCAGGGACAGAGTGGCCCCAATATGGCTGCTGCAGTGGAGCCCCAGACTGTGTCTCTTACCTGTATGTTACAGGGCTCCTCTCCTGCTGTGACCCCTCTAAGTCCTACACCTGTAAGGGGATCGAGGAAACAAGGACGCAAGAGGGTGAAGAAGGATTCGGAACCTGGGCTCCCTCCTATACCTCCTCCTGGCAGGAAGGGGCTGGGTGTACTTCAGTCTCCGGGGAACACTGTGACTCCGCCCAGTGACGGCCCCCAGAAGAGGGCGCTCTCCTCCCTCCCAGCAACCCAGGACACTCTGCAGGCTGCTGGTACGTGATCCCCCATACCGATGTCTCCTGCCCCCCCCCCCCCCCCCCCATACTGTCCTAGGTTCCTCTGCTACCATTATCCTCTCCTTCCCTCTCGGCTGCCCTTTTGTTCCAGGCATCTACTACTCTTTCACTACAGTAATATTTTCTCCTGTTACTTCTGATCTTTCCGCAATAACATCTCACGGTCTCCTCCTGCTCTTGAGTTCAGTTTTTTTTTTTTTTTTAAAAACACTTCCCTCCTGACCGTTATTTACCTTGTAAAATATATATATTGAATTATGCTTACCGATAATTCTGTAGTCCACCATGACAGCCCACATGAGAGATTGTCTCCTAGGATCTAATAGGAACAGGAACACAGAGAGGTTAAAAGCCCCTCCCCCCTGCACCTTCCCAGTGATTTACCAATAAGAGCAATACCAAATAAACATAAATTAGGGAGGGACCACCGCCTGTAGGACTTTCCTACCAAAAGCTACAGCATTATTGTCCATTATATCTAATCTATAATGCTTGAAGAAAGTATGCGGGCTCGACCAAGTGGCGGCCCGACATATTTGATCTTTCTGCCCACAAGGTTGAAACTGCTCTCGTGGAGTGGGAACCGGATGACCCTGGATAGTGTAGGCTTCTGTAATTGTTGTAGTTAGCCATCTGGCTATTGAGCTCTTTGAAGCTTTTTTCCCCTTATTGGGACCTTGAAATTGGAGCAGGATATTTGAGTCCTTTCTCTAGTCCTTAGTAGCTTCTAAGTATTTGAGAAGGCAACGTCGAACATCCAAGGTGTGGTAGAGCCTTTCTTGTTCATTATGAGGGTTATGACAAAAAGCTGGTAAGATGACTTCCTGAAGACGTTGGAAGTCCGTGACCACCTTGGGAAGAAAAGAAGGGTCTAATCTTAGGGTCACTCTATCTTCCGTGATCGTCATATATGGTTCCCTCATAGCCAGAGCCTGGATCTCGCCTACCCTACGGGCAGAGGTGATCGCTATTAAAAAGGCAGTCTTTAATGTGAGATGTTTAAGTGACGCCTCCTCAATAGGTTCAAAGGGCTTTTTGGTGAGACCTGTTAGAACCCAATTTAAGTTCCACGTAGGGGCCCTGACTGGATTTTTTGGCTTAATTCTAGTGACCGCCTTAAAGAAGCGTCTGATCCAGCGGTGTTCTGCCAGAGCCTGGTCTGATACTGCCCCCAAAGCTGCCACTTGTACCTTCAGGGTACTCTGCGACAGACCCTTCTCCAGTCCTTCCTGTAAGAAATCAAGGACTTGTGTGATCTTTAGAGCCTCTGGATTTGGCTTGTCATCACCACACCAGTTAGAAAACTTCTGCCAGATTTTTAAGTAGATGTTAGAAGTAGTAGTTTTTTTACTGCTCTTTAGGGTAGCTCTGACCCTATCAGAAAGGCCTTTCTGCTTCATGACGGACTCTTCAACATCCAGGCCGCAAGATGGAGGTTTTGTAGAGTCTGATGTTCCACTGGTCCCTGGTACAGCAGGTTCTCTAGATGTGGTAGAGGCCAAGGGTCTTCTATTGCTAAAGACTTTAGCAGAGAAAACCAACTTCTCTTTGGCCACATTGGAGCTATGAAGATCTGAAGCTATGTTCTTCTCTTACCGTTAACAGTGCCCTCGTTATTAGTGGCAGTGGAGGGAAGGCGTAAGCTAGTTGAAACCACCAAGTCTGTGTCAGTGCGTCTACTGCCTCGGGCATGTCCCTTGGATTGAGTGAGTAGAATCGACTTGTCTTTGCGTTCAGCTGGGTCACAAAGAGGTCGATTTCCGGCATCCCCCAAACCGATGTTATCTTCTGATACACTTGGGGGTTTAGGCACCATTCTCCTGGGTCCAGCGCTTTGCGACTTAGTCCGCTAGATGGTTCTCTGAGCCTTTTAAGTGAACCGCTGAGATTGACAGGAGGTTCTCCTCTGACCACCTGAGGATCCTGGCAGAGAGGGCTTGCAGAGCTCTGTGTCTGGTTCCTCCTTGTTTTTTTTTATGAAGGCTACTGCTGTGACATTGTCTGAGTATACTCTGACGTGAGTGTTTGTCACTATCTCGCTGGATCCCTGAAGAGCTTCCCAGACTGCCCGAAGCTCCTTGTAATTGGATGACATTTCTTTCAGATGAGGGGGCCACTGACCCTGTAAGGACTTGCTCTGTACATGCGCTCCCCAGCCCCATGCACTGGCGTCCGTTGTTACTATCGACAACGGACTCTGGAACCAATGAACTCCCTTGTTTAGGTTGAATTGTTTTGTTCACCAGTTTAGGGAATTTTTTACTGTGGGAGTTAAAAAAAATTTTTTTTGTCGAGGGACAATTGAGATCTGTCCCAGACTGACAGTCTTTGTTTGCAATGTCCTTGAGTGGAACTGACACCACTGTATTGCTAAAGGACGCTGGTTGACCTCAGGGAGATCAACCAAAACACCGCAGAGACACCATCACGTGTCTCAACGTCAGTGTATTCTAGAACATTGCCCCCTGGGAAATCGAATATGCAAAAGAACACTGCAGAGACACCATCACATGTCTCGACGTCAGTGAACTAGCCAGACCTTCCCTCCGGGAAGGAACAACCAAGCCAAAGCGTTCTCCAGTCAAGGAAACCACCTCAGCAAGGTATCCATCCACAGACAGCCGTTTCGGGGTTTCCTTGCTGAGGTGGTTTCCTTGACTGGAGAACGCTTTGGCTTGGTTGTTCCTTCCCGGAGGGAAGGTCTGGCTAGTTCACTGACGTCGAGACATGTGATGGTGTCTCTGCAGTGTTCTTTTGCATATTCGATTTCCCAGGGGGCAATGTTCTAGAATACACTGACGTTGAGACACGTGATGGTGTCTCTGCGGTGTTTTGGTTGATCTCCCTGAGGTCAACCAGCGTCCTTTTGCATGCACTTACTAGTCATTGCTCCCACTAGCCAGAAACCTACTCCACACTGATGAGGGGCAAAAACCCCGAAACGGCTGTCTGTGGATGGATACCTTGCTGAGGTGGTTTCCTTGACTGGAGAACGCTTTGGCTTGGTTGTTCCTTCCCGGAGGGAAGGTCTGGCTAGTTCACTGACGTCGAGACATGTGATGGTGTCTCTGCAGTGTTCTTTTGCTCCACTGTATTGCTGGCATACAGGACGTCATCGTGCCTAGAAGTGCCATGGCCTCCCTGATGGAAACCTGTTTCTTCTTTTGAAATAGTTTTACCTTCTCTGGAATACTTCTCACCTTGTCTGGCGGCAGATAGGGTTTTTGATCCGCTGAGTCTAACAGCATGCCCAGGACGGTTTTTTGGTGGCTGGGGATTAGGTGAGATGTTTCGAAGTTTATTATCCATCCCAAATTTTCCAGGCAACCGATGGTTTGGGATAGATGGTCTAAGAGCCTGCTGTTAGAAGCAGGTCGTCCAGGTAAGGGACTACTATAAGCCCCTGGAGCCTTAGATGTTGGACCACTTCCACCATGATTTTTGTGAACGGCCTTGGAGCTGAAGAAATGCCAAACGGGAGTGCCACAAATTGGTAGTGATGTATGTTGCCCTTGTGAGACACAGCAAACCGTAGATATTTTTGATGATTCGGATGTATTGGGACGTGAAAATACGCGTCCTTGAGATCGATCGTTCTCATCTGGGCATTCAGAGTTATCATGGGGATGGCAGATTTTATTGACTCCATTTTGAACCTCTTGTAAACAATGTATTTGTTGAGGTACTTTAAATGTATTATTGTCCTGAACGTTCCGTTTGGCTTTGGTACCAGAAAGAGGGAGGAGTAATGTCCTCGCTCTTTTTGGCTGTCTGGACCACTGCTCCCAGCTGGACTAGATTGCAAACTCCCTCCCACATTCCTTCCTGTAAAAGAGAAGAAGGTTGATTGGAAATAAAAAATCTTTGTGGAGGTAAAGAAGCAAATTTGATCCTATAGCCTTGAGATAAGGTACTTAGGACCCAGGGATTAGAGGTAATGTTTTGCCACTGGCTAACAAAAAATTAAGTCTTCCTCCCACTGGAATGGTATCATTGCTTTTCGGCAGGTCGGTTGGGGTTAAAGTGTCACTGTCGTGAATTTTTTTTTTGCAGAAATCAATAGTCCAGGCGATTTTAAGAAACTTTGTAATTGGATTTATTATCCGAAAAATGCATTTTTATCATGAAAAAGCAGTTTGAAGCTCTCCCCCTGTCTTCATTGTTCTCCTATGGAGAGAGCTAAAGAAAAGACCAAAACAGGACAACAAAGAGTTAATCTACAAATCCCTCACGGGATATCTCTACTGACCATCACCAGTGACCTGTCTGAGCTCAGATTACAGCTGTCACCCAGCTCTGTGCCTGTAATCCTCTGTTATCTGCTCTCTGCTGCCGGCTAACTCCCTCCTTCCTCCTCCCCCCTCCCCTCTCCATAGAGCAGACAGGGGACGTCTCCTGCAACAAGTCACAATTTTCAGATTTTTCAGAGTGGATGAAAAAGCGGAAGGAGGGGGGGACCTGGGAAAAGGCTTTTTACATGCAGATAATGGCAGATTTGGCTAATAAACCCAATTACAAAGTTTCTTAAAATCGCCTGGACTATTGATTTCTGCAAAAAAAAAAAATACGACAGTGACTCTTTAACCCTTTGAGGACCAGGCCCAAAATGACCCAGTGGACCGCGCAAATTTTGATCTTAGTGTTTCCTTTTTTCCCTCCCCCCCTTCTAAGAGCTCCAGCACTTTCAGTTTTCTATCTACAGGCCATGTAAGTGCTTGTTTTTTACAGGAATAGTTGTACTTTGTAATGGCGTCTTTCATTTTACCATAACATGTATGATGGAATCCCCAAATATATTATGTATGATGGAATCCAAATATATTATGTATGATGGAACCCCAAATATATCATGTATGATGGAACCCCAAATATATTATGTATGATGGAACCCCAAATATATCATGTATGATGGAACCCCAAATATATTATTTATGAAGATATAAATTGGTGAAATCGCAAAAAAGAATGCAATATGGTAACGTTTGGGGGGTTCCTGTGTCTACGTAATGCACTATATTGTAAAAGCGACATGATACCATTACTCTATAGGTCAGTACGAACACAACCATATGCAGGTTACACAGATTCTCTAATGTTATATATTTTTTTTAAATGAAATCCTTTTTTTGGCAATTAATTATAAATAAAATGGGACTATTGTGACGCTTATAACGGTTTTATTTTTTCACCTATGGGGCTGTATGGGGTGTCATTTTTTCCGCCATGATCTCTAGTTTTTATTAATACCATATTTGTGAAGATCGGACGTTTTGATCACTTTTTATAAATTTTTTTATATATATAATATAAAATCGGTAATCCGCGCACTTTTTTCCCTCTTTTCGTGTACGCCGTTTACCGTTCGCAATGACGCTTGTTATATTTTAATAGATCGGACAATTACGCACGCTACGGTATATTATATGTTTATCTATTTATTTATTTTTATATGTTTTATTTATATAATGGGAAAGGGGGGTGATTTCAACTTTTATTGGGGGAGGGGTTTTGGGGTAGTGTGTTAGTGTTTTTAACTTTTTTTTTTTTACACATTTGAAGTCCCTTTGGGGGACTTGTACATTCACTACTTGGATTTTTACACTGATGATTGCTATGCCATAGGCATAGCATTGATCAGTGTTATCGGCGCTCTGCTCATTGAGCCTGCCTGTGCAGGCTCAGTGACCAGAGCGCCGATCGGACCGCACGGAGGCAGGTGAGAGAGCTCCGGCGGCCCGTTTTACCGATCTCCCCCTGATCTCCCCCGGGACTCCCCCTGTCACTTACACTTAAACGCCGCGGTCGCGCCGCGATCGCGGCGTTTAAGGAGTTAATGACACGCGGCAGCGCGATCGCTGCAGCGTGTCATTACCGGTGAGGTCCCGGCTGCTGATTGCAGCCGGCCCCCACCTGCTATGAAGCGCGCTCCGCTCCGGAGCGCGCTTCATAGCGTGAGAAACACCCAGGGCGTACAGTTACGCCCTAGGTCGTCTGGGGACAGACTTCCATGGCGTAACTATACGCCCTGGGTCGTCTAAGGGTTAAGGAAAAAATCTCTGCCTTTCCCCCTTTTGCATAGTTCCACCTACCGGTTTTTCCTTTCCCCCTGAAGCTTCCCTTGCTTCCTTGGGGATGAAAGAACTTTTGGGGTTTTTTAGTTTTTTTTTCTTCTGGAAACCCCTTCTTTTTGTCCGCCGCCTTTTCCAATATTTCATCCAGAACGGGGCCAAAAAGTGATGTTCCTACAAATGGAATAGCACATAATTTTGTTTTGGAAGTTGTATCGCCCTGCCAGGACTTTAGCCATGGACCTCTTCTTGCGGTATTTGACAATACTGCAGATCTAGGCGAACTTTAACTTAGGGAGAGAAGATAGAAGCTGCTCTCTTGGGGCTTTATTTTCTATGTGAGTCTCACAAATAATGCTCTTGCCACACTTGTAGCCGCAATGTTAGGTTTCAACAGTGCAGCAGATGCTTCCCAAGATTTCCTCAGCAGAGCATCCATTTTGCGGTCCATAGAGTCCCGTAATTGAGATGCATCATCAAATGGAAGAGAAGTTTTTTTTCACAACTTTCGCCACTTGCACGTCCACCTTAGGAATTTCATCCCATTTCTCTTTTTTATCAAAACGCTGTCTATTTTTATTTTCTTTAGGAACTACCAGTTTTCTTTCTGCTTCCTTCCACTCATCTAAGATTAGGCTCTTTATATTTTCATGAATTGGAAATACTCGTTTCTGTTTGGGCTTCTCTTCCTCCTCTTCTAAGCCCATCACACTTCTGACTGCTTTTGTGTCTTCAGAAGAGAAGATTCCTCCTCTACCGGCTGTTCAGTATCGGACATACACACGCCATCTCCAGCTTCTGAGTCTGAACTTACAATTAGCCTTGGTCTTTTAGCAGGCGGATCATTAGAGCCTCCTGGTATAGCAGCCATAACCCCCCTCCCCCGGAGCGCAGCCGGCACGCACAGCATAGAGGCAGGAGCCAGAGCTCCTGCAACATTAAGGGCAGCCTTGATCAGGAGGGAGTCCCCACAGAGAACCGTCCCAGCCCTATAGTAAACAAAGACTAGGAGCTAACAGCCCCCAGGTGAGACCTCTCTCCTGGACCTAGTAGGAACAGGAAAACACTGGGAAGGTGCAGGGGGGGCTTTTAACCTCTCTGTGTTCCTGTTCCTATTAGATCCTAGGAGACAATCTCTCATGTGGACTGTCATGGTGGACGCCCTGTAAAAAATAAATATGTTATATATATATATATATATATATATATATATATATATATATTAATGTGTGTGTTTCCATCATGTCCCCCCTTTTACCTCTTCTTCATGTAATTAAATTTTTTTTTATATATAATCCCAGCAGATCAGTTTTTATAATTGGTAACAGCATTGCTTTGGTGTAAGAGCTCCCTGTACTGGGTGGGGGAGGGGCATGGTCTGCATAGCGGGGTCTACAGCCCTGTACTCTGACCCAGGAAGTCTCTCTCACCTTCCAAATCATAGCAGATCCACTTCAGGCTGGGGCTTACATCAGGGGACAGGACTGTGGGGGTAATCTCTCCATAGCTGTTACCCCTCTCTCCCCGGACAGAGAGTGCTGCATGTATGTGCCCCCATCTGTCCTGCTCATTCCTTCCTGCTCCCTGCAGTCTCTGTCAGTCCTTGTGTTTTCCATTCTCTCCATTCCTGCTATAATATGCCAGCACTCACACTCAGTTATACACACTGCTGCTATAATATGCCAGCACTCACACTCAGTTATACACACTGCTGCTATAATGTGCCTGCACTCACACTCTGCTATACACACTGCTGCTATATAAAGTCTCTGTCCTCCTTCACAGCTCTGTGACTCTCACTTCCTGATTGGTCCATGCTGAGCACACCCCCTTCCCCATTGCAGTCATGTGACCACACAGACCTCTGACAGCAGCCCTGCTTCTCTATTCTAGCCTGTTGTACTACACTACTGCATTATGGGGATCTGCAGCTCCATCCTGTATCTACAACCTGCTTCTGTGTTATCAGGGTTATACAGTTACTATACATTATACACCACATGCTGCTATACTGTACAGTAACTTATATATCACATATCCAGCTGCTGTGGTATCAGGGTTATACAGTTACTATATATTATACACCACATGCTGCTATACTGTACAGTAACTTATATATCACATATCCAGCTGCTGTGTTATCAGGGTTATACAGTTACTATACATTATACACCACATGCTGCTATACTGTACAGTAACTTATATATCACATATCCAGCTGCTGTGGTATCAGGGTTATACAGTTACTATATATTATACACCACATGCTGATATACTGTACAGTAACTTATATATCACATATCCAGCTGCTGTGTTATCAGGGTTATACAGTTACTATACATTATACACCACATGCTGCTATACTGTACAGTAACTTATATATCACATATCCAGCTGCTGTGGTATCAGGGTTATACAGTTACTATATATTATACACCACATGCTGCTATACTGTACAGTAACTTATATATCACATATCCAGCTGCTGCAGTGTTATCAGGGTTATACAGTTACTATACATTATATACCACATGCTGCTATACTGTACAGTAACTTATATATCCCATATCCAGCTGTGGAACCAATTCTCTGCAGATCAGTGATTTCTTACGGGACAATTTGCTTTGGTTTAAGAGTGATTTGGATTACAAGCGCCGGCCCGAAACGGATTATACTCGTGATCCAAGGCACCACTGTGTGTGTGTATAATATATACACACACATACACAGCCCAGTGTGTAATATATATATATATATATATATATAATGTGTGTGTATATAATAAATATATATATGAGAGAGTGCCCTGCGTATCATTTGCTTTCCCACCACTGGTTGCACTGGTGACTCATTGTGAGGTGTCACTATCCTTACCTACCAACCCTTCTCCTATGTCACTATCCTTACCTACCAACCCTTCTCCTATGTCACTATCCTTACCTACCAACCCTTCTCCTATGTCACTATCCTTACCTACCAACCCTTCTCCTATGTCACTATCCTTACCTACCAACCCTTCTCCTATGTCACTATCCTTACCTACCAACCCTTCTCCTATGTCACTATCCTTACCTACCAACCCTTCTCCTATGTCACTATCCTTACCTACCAACCCTTCTCCTATGTCACTATCCTTACCTACCAACCCTTCTCCTATGTCACTATACTTACCCACCAACCCTTCTATGTCACTATCCTTACCCACCAACCCTTCTCCTATGTCACTATCCTTACCTACCAACCCTTCTCCTATGTCACTATCCTTACCTACCAACCCTTCTCCTATGTCACTATACTTACCCACCAACCCTTCTATGTCACTATCCTTACCCACCAACCCTTCTCCTATGTCACTATCCTTACCTACCAACCCTTCTCCTATGTCACTATACTTACCCACCAACCCTTCTATGTCACTATCCTTACCCACCAACCCTTCTCCTATGTCACTATCCTTACCTACCAACCCTTCTCCTATGTCACTATCCTTACCTACCAACCCTTCTCCTATATCACTATCCTTACCCACTAAACCTGAGACTCTGGGGACCTTTTTGCATATTTCGCAGTGTTGAGCGCTTTATTCAGCAGCCAACCATGTTGTCTTTGTCTGGTCTCCCTAAAATCATTGATCTGCTTACCGTCCTCTTTCCCTCCTCTTCCTCCTTCCCGCTCTTCCTCTAGGCCGCCCTCCTCTTCCTCCTTCCCGCTCTTCCTCTAGGCCGCCCTCCTCTTCCTCCTTCCCACTCTTCCTCTAGGCCGCCCTCCTCTTCCTCCTTCCCGCTCTTCCTCTAGGCCGCCCTCCTCTTCCTCCTTCCCGCTCTTCCTCCAGGCCGCTCTCCTCTTCCTCCTTCCCGCTCTTCCTCCAGGCCGCCCTCCTCTTCCTCCTTCCCGCTCTTCCTCCAGGCCGCCCTCCTCTTCCTCCTTCCCCCTCTTCCTTCAGGCCGCCCTCCTCTTCCTCCTTCCCGCTCTTCCTCCAGGCCGACCTCCTCTTCCTCCTTCCCCCTCTTCCTTCAGGCCGCCCTCCTCTTCCTTCTTCCCGCTCTTCCTCCAGGCCGCCCTCCTCTTCCTCCTTCCCGCTCTTCCTCCAGGCCGCCCTCCTCTTCCTCCTTCCCGCTCTTCCTCCAGGCCGCCCTCCTCTTCCTTCTTCCCGCTCTTCCTCTAGGCCGCCCTCCTCTTCCTCCTTCCCTTCCTGTCTAGTGTGTGTGATAGTCTTAGTTTTCGCCTTTTCAGCTCCTTCCCCCATGGACACTGGGGATAAAGCTTTGGCCCCTGAAGACTCTCTACAAACTCCTGCAAAGATGGCAAAAAAACGCGGCCGCAAGACTAAATCTGAGATCCTTCAGGTGAAGGCGGCCCAAGAGGTGGAGGCCCAAAGCCATGTGCAGAACCAGCAGAGCGACTCCGAGAACATGGAGGTGGAGCTGACACAAAGTGGTCGTCCAAGGAGACGGGCCGCCAAAACGTGAGTCCCTGCTGAGCCCTGGAGCCCCAGTCACTGATGTGGGAGGTGTAGTCAGTATAGTTATCAGTCCCCCCTAGCTACACAAACCTGAGGGATCGGGGACCCCCCCTAGCTACCCCCCCCCCCCCCCCCTCATATATGGGCAGAACCCCCTGGTCACATGGTGCTGTCAGTTATCGGAGAGGTTTTGGGCCTGTGTGTAGTAGTCCTCTGCTGACTGGAGGTTTCTCCTCCTCCAGGGCCTTGAAGTATTTTCAGGATATAGCAAATGAATGGGCGTCATCTCCCAAAGCGGAGAAGCCGCTGCCGGAGGAGGCCGGGAAGAAGAGGCGCAGGAAGAGGAAGGCAAACGACTCAGATGATGATGCGGATTTTGTGGTGTCAGAAGAGGTTCTGCAGCAGGAGAGAGAAGAGGTGGAAGATGAGATCCTGAGCGGGGAGGAGTCTGACGGCGACCTCAGCGTCTGCATGACCAGCGTCTTTGCCTACGGAGAGGTGAGGTGTCCGTCCTGCCTGCTGTCTGTCCTCACCGCCACAAGCTAGAGGTGGGGTCCTGACCGCCCCTGCTGGCCGCCATATTCATACTGACATCTTATAGAAAGGAGGAGGGAGAAGCCTGGCTTTGGCTCTCTAGGAATGATGGGAGTTGTAGTCTGGGGGGTCTCACATCAGTTGTACGCCCCCCCCCCCCCCCCCCCCCCCCCCCTTGTGTGTGTGTGTGTGTGTGTGTGTGTGTGTGTGTGTGTGTTTTTTTGTTTGTTTTTTTTTTGCTTCTTTGGGTTCTTACACCTGGCAGATTCCGGTGACTGTGTCGCACCTCCAGGCTGTTACAAAGGAGGCTTGGGGCGTGCAGGGGCCCCGGGGGCTGGAGGCTTGGGGCGTGCAGGGGCCCCGGGGGGGCGGAGGCTTGGGGCAGGGCTGTGGAGTCGAAGCTAGTTTTGGTTGGAGTCGGAAAAAAATGGGGAATATATTAGTAATAGGACACTGGCCCTATTAAATAAGGGTGGTCGGGGAATATATCAGTAATCGGACACTGGCCCTATTACATAAGGGTGGTCGGGAATATATCAGTAATAGGACACTGGCCCTATTACATAAGGGTGGTCGGGGAATAGATCAGTAGTAGGATACTGGCCCTATTACATAAGGGTGGTCGGGGAATATATCAGTAATAGGACACTGGCTCTATTACATAAGGGTGGTCGGGGAATATATCAGTAATAGGACACTGGCCCTATTACATAAGGGTGGTCGGGGAATATATCAGTAATAGGACACTGGCCCTATTACATAAGGGTGGTCGGGGAATATATCAGTAATAGGACACTGACCCTAATACATAAGGGTGGTCGGGAGATATATCAGTAATAGGACACTGGCTCTATTACATAAGGGTGGTCGGGGAAATATCAGTAATAGGACACTGACCCTATTACATAAGGGTGGTCGGGAGAGGTTGTCGGTGACTATTTGGCAGCTTGTTTCTGAGCTGGAAGAGTCCATTGTGCGGGGGGAGATCTGTGCTGGTCTCTTCCTGGATGCTGATGACTGTATATGAGCAGCAGTGTAATATGGAGATATCCTGTGTAATATAGAGGAGGAGGAGGAGACATAAGTAGTGTAGCTGTAACCTCTGACCTCAGTGCCGGGTTTTATCTCTGGGAGAAGATTGTGTGTTTTTCTTCAGTGCTATGGCTGCAGCAGTGTGTGTGTGTGTGTGTGTGTGCGTGTGCGCTATTGCGTGCCCCCACAGTGACCTCTCTATATCACTATGTGTGACCTCTCTATATCACTATGTGTGACCCCCCTGTATATCACTATGTGTGACCTCTCTATATCACTATGTGTGACCCCCCTGTATATCACTATGTGTGACCTCTCTATATCACTATGTGTGACCTCTCTATATCACTATGTGTGACCTCTCTATATCACTATGTGTGACCCCTCTATATCACTATGTGTGACCCCTCTATATCACTGTGTGACCTCTCTCTATATCACTATGTGTGACCCCCCTGTATATCACTATGTGTGACCTCTCTATATCACTATGTGTGACCCCCCTGTATATCACTATGTGTGACCTCTCTCTATATCACTATGTGTGACCCCTCTCTATATCACTATGTGTGACCCCCTGTATATCACTATGTGTGACCTCTCTATATCACTATGTCTGACCTCTCTATATCACTATGTGTGACCCCTCTCTATATCACTGTGTGTGACTCCTCTCTATATCACTATGTGTGACCCCTCTCTATATCACTATGTGTGACCCCTCTCTATATCACTATGTGTGACCCCTCTCTATATCACTATGTGTGACCCCTCTCTATATCACTATGTGTGACCCCTATCTATATCACTATGTGTGACCCCTCTCTATATCACTATGTGTGACCCCTCTATATCACTATGTGTGACCCCTCTATATCACTATGTGTGACCTCTCTATATCACTATGTGTGACCCCTCTCTATATCACTATGTGTGACCCCTCTATATCACTATGTGTGACCCCTCTATATCACTATGTGTGACCCCCCTGTATATCACTATGTGTGACCCCCCTGTATATCACTATGTGTGACCCCTCTATATCACTATGTGTGACCCCTCTATATCACTATGTGTGACCCCTCTATATCACTATGTCTGACCTCTATATTACAGGTATCTGGCAGTGTTAGTATTTCTGTGAGTATGGAGAATATTTAGTTAGAAACATAGAAGACTGTCAGCAGGAAAAGCCCCCCTGCTCCATCTAGTCTAGTTGTGAGTAGTTCAGGACATGGATGCTGGAGACTGGCTGCATCCACTGCACACACAGGAGAAGCTGCTGTATATACAGTATATATTCCCTCAGAAGTCGCCCCAGGATCATGTAGGACATTAGGGAGAAGCTGCTGAGCCGGTGTGATAGATATCTCCCCTGGTATATGACCGGCCATTTATCACGGAGTTGGAGTCAGAGTTGGTCCTCATAAAATTTAGGAGTTTGAGTCAGAGCTGCGGCTTACCGACTCCACAGCCCTGGTGCAGGAGGCGGAGGCTTGGGGCGTGCAGGGGCCCCGGGGGGAGGGGCCGGAGGCTTGGGGCGTGCAGGGGCCCCGGGGGCCGGAGGCTTGGGGTGTGCAGGGGGGGCCGGAGGCTGGCACTGTGGGTTTGTGTGTTGCTCTCGTTGCTGACGGCCGTCCCTCTTGTCTTTCAGAAGGCCTACCCTCATGTGAGAGGCTTTGCTGAGAACGGGCTCCATAACTCCATCATGTCACCGCTGTGGAGCTCTGCGCAGATCACTCAGGAGCTGTAAGTCTCCCCACCACCACTCTGTCTATAGTGATCCCCCCCCCCCCCTCTGTGCTGTAACCATTCGGTCTCTCCTCTGTAGGCGAGAGGCCCGGTACTCAGATTGGGAATACCCCGAATGGATCCCGCATAAGGGCAGCTGGCACTTCCTGCCACACAGGTAACATGCAGAGCCCGGGGGGGGGGGGGGGGAGCAGGACTGTGGGGGGAAGCAGGACTGTGTGTGTGTTTGGGGGGGGGGGGGCAGGACTGTGTGTGTGGGGCGGGGGGGGGGGGGGGGGGGGGGGAGGCAGCACTGTGTGTGTGTGGGGGGGGAGCAGGACTGTGTGTGTGTGTGTGTGTGGGGGAAGCAGGACTGTGTGTGTGTGGGGGGGAAGCAGGACTGTGTGCGGTGGGGGGGGGGAGCAGGACTGTGTGTGTGTGTGGGGGGGGGAAGCAGGACTGTGTGTGTGTGTGTGTGGGGGGGAAGCAGGACTGTGTGCGGTGGGGGGGGGGAGCAGGACTGTGTGTGTGGGGGGGGGGGGAAGCAGGACTGTGTGTGTGTGTGTGTGTGGGGGGGAAGCAGGACTGTGTGCGGTGGGGGGGGGAGCAGGACTGTGTGTGTGGGGGGGGGAAGCAGGACTGTGTGGGTGGGGGGGAGCAGGACTGTGTGGGTGGGGGGGAGCAGGACTGTGTGAGTGTGTGGGGGGGAGCAGGACTGTGTGGGGGGGGGGGAGCAGGACTGTGTGTGTGTGTGAAGCAGGACTGTGTGTGGTGGGGGGGGAGCAGAACTGTGTGTGGTGGGGGGGGAAGCAGGACTATGTGTGTGGGGGGGGGGAAGCAGGACTGTGTGTGTGTGGGGGGGGGAAGCAGGACTGTGTGGGTGGGGGGGGGAGCAGGACTGTGTGTGTGTGTGTGGGGGGGAAGCAGGACTGTGTGTGTGTGTGTGTGGGGGGGAAGCAGGACTGTGTGCGGTGGGGGGGGGGAGCAGGACTGTGTGTGTGTGGGGGGGGGGGGAGCAGGACTGTGTGTGTGTGTGGGGGGGGGGGAAGCAGGACTGTGTGGGTGGGGGGGGGAGCAGGACTGTGTGTAGGGGGGGAGCAGGACTGTGTGTGGGGGGGGGGAGCAGGACTGTGTGTGTGTGTGAAGCAGGACTGTGTGTGGTGGGGGGGGAGCAGAACTGTGTGTGGTGGGGGGGGAAGCAGGACTGTGTGTGTGTGTGTGGGGGGGGGGGAGCAGGACTGTGTGTGGGGGGGGGAAGCAGGACTGTGTGGGTGGGGGGGGAGCAGGACTGTGTGTAGGGGGGGAGCAGGACTGTGTGTGGGGGGGGGAGCAGGACTGTGTGTGTGTGTGAAGCAGGACTGTGTGTGGTGGGGGGGGAGCAGAACTGTGTGTGGTGGGGGGGGAAGCAGGACTGTGTGTGTGTGTGTGGGGGGGGGGAGCAGGACTGTGTGTGTGTGGGGGGGGGAAGCAGGACTGTGTGGGTGGGGGGGGAGCAGGACTGTGTGTAGGGGGGGAGCAGGACTGTGTGTGGGGGGGGGGAGCAGGACTGTGTGTGTGTGTGAAGCAGGACTGTGTGTGGTGGGGGGGGAGCAGAACTGTGTGTGGTGGGGGGGGAAGCAGGACTGTGTGTGTGGGGGGGGGAAGCAGGACTGTGTGTGTGTGGGGGGGGAAGCAGGACTGTGTGTGTGTGGGGGGGGAAGCAGGACTGTGTGTGTGTGTGGGGGGAGCAGGACTGTGTGTGGGTGGGGGGGGGAAGCAGGACTGTGTGGGTGGGGGTGGGAAGCAGGACTGTGTGAGTGTGTGGCGGGAGCAGGACTGTGTGTGGGGGGGAGCAGGACTGTGTGTGTGGGGGGGGAGCAGGACTGTGTGTGGGGGGGGGAGCAGGACTGTGTGTGTGTGAAGCAGGACTGTGTGTGGTGGGGGGGGAAGCAGGTGTGTGTGTGAAGCAGGACTGTGTGTGGGTGGGGGAAGCAGGACTATGTGTGGTGGGGGGGGAAGCAGGACTGTGTGTGGTGGGGGGGGAAGCAGGACTGTGTGTGGTGGGGGGGGGAAGCAGGACTGTGTGTGGGGGGGGGGAGCAGGACTGTGTGTGAAGCAGGACTGTGTGTGGGTGGGGGGGGAGCAGGACTGTGTGGGGGGGGGGAGCAGGACTGTGTGTGTGAAGCAGGACTGTGTGGGTGGGGGGAGCAGGACTGTGTGTGGTGGGGGGGGGAAGCAGGACTGTGTGTGGTGGGGGGGGAAGCAGGACTGTGTGTGTGTGTGTGGGGGGGGGGAGCAGGACTGTGTGTGAAGCAGGACTGTGTGTGGGTGGGGGGGAGCAGGACTGTGTGTGGGTGGGGGGGAGCAGGACTGTGTGTGGGTGGGGGGGAGCAGGACTGTGTGTGGGTGGGGGGGAGCAGGACTGTGTGTGGGGGGGGAGCAGGACTGTGTGTGGGGGGGGAGCAGGACTGTGTGGGTGGGGGGAAGCAGGACTGTGTGTGGAGGGGAGGAGCAGGTCTGTGTGTGTGAAGCAGGACTGTGTGTGGGTGGGGGGAAGCAGGACTGTGTGTGGAGGGGAGGAGCAGGTCTGTGTGTGGGGGGGGGAGCAGGACTGTGTGTGTGTGTGGGGGGAAGCAGGACTGTGTGTGTGTGGGGGGAGCAGGATTGTCTGTGTGTGGAGGGGAGGAGCAGGACTGTGTGTGTGTGGGGGGGGGAAGCAGGACTGTGGGGGGGAGGAGCAGGACTGTGTGTGGGTATGTGGGGGGAGCAGGACTGTGTGTGTGGGGCGCGTGGATTGCCCGCTGATCCTGGGGGGAAGGGGGGATAGGGAGTGGATTGCCCACTGATCCTGGGGGTGAGATCCTCGCTGATCCTTGGGGGGGGGGGGGGGGGGCAGTGGATCATCTCCCGCTGATCCTTGGGGGGGGGGGGGGGCAGTGGATCAACTCCCGCTGATCCTGGTTGGGGGGGGGGGATGGGGGGGTCGATCGCCCGCTGATCATGGTGGGGGGACGGATGGGGAGTGGATTGCCCACTGATCCTGGGGGGGGGGTTGGGGGAGCGGATAGCCCCCTGATCTGTCCTGTTTTTTGGCAGTGAGGCGGCGATCTATCTCCCTCTGCAGACGACTTCCCCTCCATTCTGCATCAGAAGAGAAGGTATAAAGGAGGACTCCGACCCCCATGTCCTTGGCAGGTGAGATTCTGACAGCAAAGCGCCCATCACTGTTACCCCAAGGATCTGTCGGCCATGCTGTGCATCACATGACACAGCTGAGTTGGGCCCAGTGTTACCATACTGTCCCAGTAGCCATCCTGTACTGGTGGTAGCCGGGGGTCATGTGATGGGCATCTATAGCTGCTTTATATTATGCATTGTATGTATTATCTACATTGTGGGTCACATGTTATCTAGTTTATATTACATGTCATATATACTGAGGGTCACGTGTCATATACTGTATACTATTGGTCACGTGGTACCTGCCGCTCCTGTAGCACACATCATATATAGCGTGTACTATTAGTTACATGTTATCTGCCCCTCCTGTATCACGTGTCTATATATATATATATATATATATATATATATATATATATATATATATATTATATATATATATATATATATATATATATATATATATATATATATATATATAATCATATACTATTGGTCACGTGGTATCTGCCCCTCCTGTATCACATATAGCGTATACTATAGGTCACGTGGTAGGTGAACCCCATCTTTCCATTTTACGTCATGCGCCCCCCCCCCCCCCCCCCCCCCCCCCCCCCCCCCCCCCCCCCCCCCCCCCCCCCCCCCCTTTACTGTTTCTTGGTGGGACTCGCCGTCCGTGTTGCCAACAAAGGATGAAACGGACATGTTCAACTTTGGACGCTATCTTCCATAGCCTTGTGGTCACCCACCAATTATCCCTAGACCTCATCTCAAACCGAATTATGAAGGGGCCGTGTGGGAGGGAGGAAGACTCTGTGAAATCGGCCTTTGTGTGCTGGATAAGGAGGTTGTTTTTAGGGTGCCCCATACCACTGCCCCCCGCATGGATTATATGAATGAGCATTCACACGGACAGGATCCACAGCAGATATCAATGTAACTGGACACTACGCCAAATCTGTCTGTGTGACCGCAGCCTAACACTACCGGGAGAGAGAACCTCTGTACCTGACTGCGGCCAACGTCAGCCCCCAAGACCTCTCCACCTGACCTGATGGATGAATAAGCCGCCATGGCCGCCCTGATGGATGAATAAGCTGCCCTGGCCGCCCTGATGGATGAATAAGCCGCCATGGCCGCCCTGATGGATGAATAAGCCGCCATGGCCGCCCTGATGGATGAATAAGCCGCCATGGCCGCCCTGATGGATGAATAAGCCGCCCTGTCCGGGCCTGATGGATGAATAAGCCGCCATGGCCGCCCTGATGGATGAATAAGCCGCCATGGCCGCCCTGATGGGTGAATAAGCCGCCATGGCCGCCCTGATGGATGAATAAGCCGCCATGGCCGCCCTGATGGGTGAATAAGCCGCCATGGCCGCCCTGATGGATGAATAAGCCGCCATGGCCGCCCTGATGGATGAATAAGCCGCCATGGCCGCCCTGATGGATGAATAAGCCGCAATGGCCGCCCTGATGGATGAATAAGCCGCCATGGCCGCCCTGATGGATGAATAAGCCGCAATGGCCGTCCTGATGGATGAATAAGCCGACATGGCCTCCCTGATGGATGAATAAGCCGCCATGGCCGCCCTGATGGGTGAATAAGCCGCCATGGCCGCCCTGATGAATGAATAAGCCGCCATGGCCGCCCTGATGAATGAATAAGCCGCCATGGCCGGCCTGATGGATGAATAAGCCGCCCTGATGGATGAATAAGCCGCCATGGCCGTCCTGATGGATGAATAAGCCGCCATGGCCGCCCTGATGAATGAATAAGCCGCCCTGTCCGGGCCTGATGGATGAATAAGCCGCCATGGCCGGCCTGATGGATGAATAAGCCGCCCTGGCCGGCCTGAGGGGCAAGGAGCCAGACAGGGACAGTACAGAGCAGCAGGGCCCCTCAGGGCAGATGTGATGGTTACACCACCCCTGCTGCTCCCTCTTACATCTGGCGGCATTATAGTAATCTGGCCTTTAGTCTTCTGGACTTTGTGTAGACCAACGGGGGAATGTGAGTGTGGAGAGCGGAGCTCTGTTATATAAAAGACACCAAAGAGCATGACAGACCGCCAAACAGCACAGCCTCATACCATAACACGTCCTGTAGGGTCTTAGAGCCCACAAGGGGTCCGGGAGAGGGGCGTCCTACTATCTGCTGTCACCGCTTTGACACCAGTCCCGTACAATCCAGAGGGAACTGGAGACCAGTACAACCCAGTGCATTAAGCCTCATAGAAATGACAGGGCTGGGAAGACCCGCCGTGCACCCCCCTGCCACCACCGCCACATGGTGCACAGGAGGGACAAAGCCGCCACTAATCTGGCATCCTAGATGTCCTGCTCCATGTCTGCCAACCACTTTCCCCATATAGCGGTGTAGTATCACTGTACTAGGAGCAGGTGCCCGCTCCATGTCTGCCAACCACTTTCCCCATATAGCGGTGTAGTATCACTGTACTAGGAGCTGGTGCCCGCTCCATGTCTGCCAACCACTTTCCCCATATAGCGGTGTAGTATCACTGTACTAGGAGGTGGTGCCCGCTCCATGTCTGCCAACCACTTTCCCCATATAGCGGTGTAGTATCACTGTACTAGGAGCTGGTGCCCGCTCCATATCTGCCAACCACTTTCCCCATATAGCGGTGTAGTATCACTGTACTAGGAGCTGGTGCCCGCTCCATGTCTGCCAACCACTTTCCCCATATAGCGGTGTAGTATCACTGTACTAGGAGCTGGTGCCCGCTCCATGTCTGCCAACCACTTTCCCCATATAGCGGTGTAGTATCACTGTACTAGGAGCTGGTGCCCGCTCCATGTCTGCCAACCACTTTCCCCATATAGCGGTGTAGTATCACTGTACTAGGAGGTGGTGCCCGCTCCATGTCTGCCAACCACTTTCCCCATATAGCGGTGTAGTATCACTGTACTAGGAGCTGGTGCCCGCTCCATATCTGCCAACCACTTTCCCCATATAGCGGTGTAGTATCACTGTACTAGGAGCTGGTGCCCGCTCCATGTCTGCCAACCACTTTCCCCATATAGCGGTGTAGTATCACTGTACTAGGAGCCGGTGCCCTCTCCATGTCTGCCAACCACTTCCCCCATATAGCGTTGTAGTATCACTGTACTAGGAGCCGGTGCCCGCTCCGTGTCTGCCAACCACTTCCTCCATATAGCGGTGTAGTATCACTGTACTAGGAGCTGGTGCCCGCTCCATATCTGCCAACCACTTTCCCCATATAGCGGTGTAGTATCACTGTACTAGGAGCTGGTGCCCGCTCCATGTCTGCCAACCACTTTCCCCATATAGCGGTGTAGTATCACTGTACTAGGAGCCGGTGCCCTCTCCATGTCTGCCAACCACTTCCCCCATATAGCGTTGTAGTATCACTGTACTAGGAGCCGGTGCCCGCTCCGTGTCTGCCAACCACTTCCTCCATATAGCGGTGTAGTATCACTGTACTAGGAGCTGGTGCCCGCTCCATGTCTGCCAACCACTTTCCCCATATAGCGGTGTAGTATCACTGTACTAGGAGCTGGTGCCCGCTCCATGTCTGCCAACCACTTTCCCCATATAGCGGTGTAGTATCACTGTACTAGGAGCCGGTGCCCTCTCCATGTCTGCCAACCACTTCCCCCATATAGCGTTGTAGTATCACTGTACTAGGAGCCGGTGCCCGCTCCGTGTCTGCCAACCACTTCCTCCATATAGCGGTGTAGTATCACTGTACTAGGAGCTGGTGCCCGCTCCGTGTCTGCCAACCACTTTCCCCATATAGCGGTGTAGTATCACTGTACTAGGAGCCGGTGCCCGCTCCATGTCTGTGAGGGTAGCCAAGTGAGATGGCCAAGGTTCAGACAACAATCACCCCCAGATATGTGCGCTCCCCGCAGCATCAGTAGATAAGGTTACCTTTTGTTTTGTGTGACTTTATGAAGCCAGACTCTATCTAG
This sequence comes from Dendropsophus ebraccatus, assembly GCA_027789725.1. Lineage (NCBI taxonomy): Eukaryota > Metazoa > Chordata > Amphibia > Anura > Hylidae > Dendropsophus > Dendropsophus ebraccatus. Next base: position 1,961,331 of record JAQFWZ010000005.1, read on the forward strand.
GTATAGGATGGTTCCAGATTAGAGATAGCAGCTGCAGTTCTGCTTACACCTTAAAGGGGTAGTCCACCCAAATTTTTTTTCTTTCAAATCAACTGGTGCCATAAAGTGCCAGAGATTTGTAATTCACATCTATTAAAAAATCTTAAGTCTTCCAGTACTTATTAGCTGCTGTATGTCCAGCAGGAAGTGGTGTTTTCTTTCCTGTCTGACCCAGTGCTCTCTGTTTCCTCCTCTGTCCATGTCAGGAACTGTCCAAAGCAGGAGCAAATCCCCATAGAAAACCCCTCCTGCTCTCCAGACTGGAAATAATACAACTTCCTGTTGGGCATACAGCAGCTAATAAGTACTGGAAGGCTTGAGATTTTTTAATAGAAGTAAATTACAAATCTCTGTCACTTCATGCCAGCAGTTGATTTGAAAGAAATTTTTTTTGGGTGGACTACCCCTTTAATATCACAGACACAGACAGCTGATGTACGTATCAGTAACATACGCTGGGGAAGCGCCCCCTTATTGAGTTGTTAGCTTTCATAGACATAAAGGGCCGTATTACTCATGCACAGTGTATTTAAGTATTGCAAACGTAACACGCGTCAGAGTTCCTGGAATTATCATTGTGAGCGAGAGTTCACGTCCCTTTCTTCCTTCCAGACCATCTTCCTGTCACACTCTGAGAGCTGTGTGTGTGTGTGTGTGTGTGTGTATGTATATATGTATGTATATATATATATATATATATATATATAATATATTATATATATATATATATATATATATATATATATATATATATATGTATATAATATAATATATATATATATATATATATATATATATATATATATATATATATATATATATATATATATATATATATATATATATATATATATATATATATATATATATAATATATTATATATATATGTATATGTATGTGTGTGTGTGTAGTCCTACAGGTCACGGTGGCGGCAGGGAAATGAAGGTCTGAGTGACATACATCCGGCTGCTGCCAGCAGGGGGCGCCATTGTACTGAGAGAGGAGAGCAGAGCAGACGTCCACATCAGCCGCCAGTGCTTCAGTAATCCTGACATTGGCATCACCCAGTTGCTAAGACTAGATGACGTGGCCGGGGGGGACGTAGGGCTGGTCTATACATTACCTATCTGTAGGGACTAGAGGAGCCAACAAAGTGGCACTGCCGGACATGCTGGGTACCTGGCCTTGTCATACCGGTAGGGCTGGCATCCCTAAGCTCCGATCCCTGCAGGGAATGCAGCGAGGTATCACATGGCATAGCGTATACTGAGGGTCACATGTCATATATGGTGTATCCTGAGGGTCACGTGTCACATATAGCGTATACTGAGGGGGTCACATGTCATGTGTAGCGTATACTGTTATTTGCCCCTCCTGTATACTGTCTGTATACTACCCGTATTACACTTGGTGTCTCGCTATCTACCGTCAGGTTCCAGTCTTTGCCCCCGCACCCTCAGCGCTTGGATGTCACCTTCTTTGTGGGGGGCCCGGTGTGGTCTCTTGATTGGTGCCCCACAATGTGGGGTTCTAATTCCTGCCAGTATGTGGCGCTCTATTCTCACCATGGAATGGACGATCGGCATCGGCTTGATGTTACACACACGGGACCGGCACTTCTACAGCTGTGGAGCCTCGGAGCCCTGAGCCCGGATAAAGGGTTTGTACATGTGAGATTGGGCCCCTCTCCCTGTGACAGCGGGTTGGTGGGTGGGCCCCTTCTCCCTGTGAAGGCGGGCCGGGGTTGGTGGGTGGGCCCCTTCTCTCTGTGAAGGCGGGCCGGGGTCGGTAGGCGGGCCGGGGTCGGTGGGTGGGCCCCTTCTCCCTGTGAAGGCGGGCCGGGGTCGGTGGGTGGGCCCCTTC
>JAQFWZ010000005.1:1968233-2055046 GCA_027789725.1 Dendropsophus ebraccatus
TATCGGCCGCTACGGACGATAATCGTCTTGTGGAATAGAGTGCAACGATCAGCCGACATCGTTCATGTCGGCTGATCGTTGCAGTCGCCTGTTTTTCAACATGTTGAAAAACAAGCGACTGATATAGCAGCGATCTGCTGCTGGCGCTCCGTTGAATAGGAGCATCGGCAGCAGACGCTGCTATATCCTATGGGCTGCCCGGAGGATCAGCGATCCCCCGGGCAGCCCCCCCGCAGCTCCCCGCCGCCCCCTCCCGCACTCACCCGCTCGCTGCAGCCGCGTTGAATAGCTGAGAGCGCTCGTTTGCTCCTCTAAACGACCCGTGGAATAGGCCCTTAAGGGTATGTAAAAGCATGGTGCTATAGGAGTCACGAACTGGAGAGAATGGAACGGCTGCACATCCCATCTATGGCTGATACTAATGCCGCTAGGCCTATATTAAAAATCCACACCAGAGTGTCTGTATATGAATTGATCAAGCCATATTCCCCCGTGTACCACCGCACAGGTCCTCTGGTCCACACGGGTCCCTACGCTAACTCCACACAGTGTCGGTCAGCGACCGCCAACCCCGCAAAGCGTGCAGGGAAGGGAGGCCATGGAACGGCCCTGCAACCCCAATGTCACAGGACCAGACCCAAAAAGCCCCACCAAAACCCAGCCAGCACCACCGGCGGGGAATGCTGCCCCCAAACGACACAAGTATGGATATGGTATTACACTTACCATTGCTGCTCTCACAGAATGGGGAAGACATAGGGTCCAGACATGTGAGCACAGACATATCCTGCTAATTTTGGTCATGTGGGTCTTCTAAAGGAGTGCTAGCTGTTCAGAGAGGGAGAACTGTGAAACACGAACTGGAGAGAATGGAACGGCTGCACATCCCATCTATGGCTGACACTAATGCCGCTAGGCCTATATTAAAAATCAACACCAGAGTGTCTGTATATGAATTGATCAAGCCATATTGCCCCGTGTACCACCGCGCAGGTCCTCTGGTCCACACGGGTCCCTACGCTAACTCCACACCGTGTCGGTCAGCCTAGCGGCACTAGTATCAGCCATAGGTGTGAGGTGCAGCACTCTGTTTCTTCCCTGAACCGCATTTTGCTTCTCTCTTTTCTCCGTGTTTTGCACTCCTCCTGGTGAGACCCACATGACCGCAATTAGCAGGAGACACCTGAGTGCACATGGTTTTAATCCCTCCTGTTTTTTCCCATTCTGTTTGCTGCAGCTATGGTGAGTGTAATACCTCATCCAGACTTGTGCTGCTTGGGGGCGACCTTCTCCGCCGGCGGTGCTGGCTGGGTTCTGGTGTGGTGTTTTTGGGTCTGGTCCTGTGACATGGGGGTCGCAGGGCCGTCCCGTTCCCTGACTGTGCACGCCTGCGGGGTTGGTGGCCACTGACTGGCACGGTGTGGACTTAGTGTAGGGACCCATGTGTATCAGATACCGGCACGAGGTACATGGGGCAGTATGGCTTGATCAATTCATACACAAAATTCTGATGTGTTTTTTATTTAGCCTAGGGGCACTAGTATCAGCCATAGGTGTGAGGTGCAGCACTCTGTTTCTTCCCTGAACCGCATGGTGCTATAGGAGTTCTTGTCACTGTATTAGTAAGGTCCGAAACCTAAAGCTCTCTGGATACGACTGTTAGGTGGGTTCCAGTGTAGCGGGTTTGTTTGTATGGGGGGGAGGGACCAGGCTTACCGAGGGGACATTTTTAAGTACTTCTTTAGGATGGCACATCATCAGTGGTATTTAAAATGTTGTGGTTAATATACTGGAATATTAAAGGGGTAGTGCGGCGCTAGACTTTTATTTAAATCCAGCATCACATTACAAAGTTATATAACTCTGTAATGTGATTCTTCTATCACCTGTTCTGCCGTCTTCTGACACTTTTCACATGTCCCGTGTGACGTGTTGTGGGCCGTGCTGGGCTGTCCAACCCCTCTTTCCCTGCCTGCAGCTCGTCCCATAGTTCAGCCCCCCCTCTCTGACGTGCTGGCTCTGCTACCATTGGCCATCAAACAGCATCGCATGCTGTTGCCACCATCCAGTGGAATGTCAGTCATGGCGCATGCGCCGCTTTTATAGAAGCGGCAGCCTCTCCTGTATAGAATCCCAATGTGTCTCCGCTCTGTATTCACTCAATGCGATTTCTATGTAAGAGCGAGTACAGTGTCAGACACCCTGGGATGCTTGTGCCCCAATTCACTATTCATTATACAGTACTGACACCCCGCCTGGCCAGCATTCACCCTGTCGCTGTGGCGGGCAGTGGAAGTGGACACTAATAAATCTAAACATTGATTATAGGTGGGCGAAAAATTTATAGGAGGGGAGGGGGTAGACGGGCCGGCGATCTGACGACATGACGCGTGCTGCAGCCTGGGAGTTGTAGGAAACATGCAGCACACGCCCAGCCCGCCGAGACAGGAAGTGTGGGATTTTTGAACATGAAGCGGGGAGCGGACCAGAGGATGGGAACGGCGTCTCAGGACCACAGTCAAAGCTGCACCATGTTGGTAGACAAGATAAACAAGTGTAGAGATAGTTTAGTTGTTTGGTTAAGCGCCACACTACCCCTTTAAGGGGTTCAGGTCGCCACAAAAGAGAGGGATCATGCTGCGATATCTGAAGCAGATGTGGTCCTACTGCAGGAGACCCACGTAGTACAGGAGGATTTCTTCCGACTGAAAAAGATGTGGGTGAAGGAGGTTTATGGATCATAAGGCGGGGGCACTGATTCTTGTCCATCGCTCTTTTCAGGGAGAAATCGTGCAGGTGTCTCATGACAGCGCTGGCAGGTTATGTAAAATGCACATTAGAATGACCTGCAAGGATATGGTTATGTATAATGTGTATGGCCCCAATGTTCTCGCTGATCGGCTCCTAGCAGACCCAGTGCATCATAAGCTGGTAGCAGGAGACTTCAATGAAGTAATGACGTTTTCAGAAGACCGCTCACATTCCCGTAGTTCCCATGATTCTTTTACCCCGCTATAGACTTTGATGCAGAAGATGTCTCTGACTGACACCTGGAGGTATCTTAACCCAGATGCCAGGGAATATACTTACCATTGGGCCCAACAGGATTCTTGGTCGAGGATTGACTATGTGATGACATCCACCTCCCTTCTGCTCAGTCAGTACGCTCTCTATTGAAGAGATGGTTATCTCTGACCATGGACCTCTATCCTTCACTGTTACCACACAGCTCCCAAGGGGAAGTGCCCTTATCTGGAGATTCCCTGTGGGTCTGGCTAAAGACTATGGTTTTAAGGCCTTACTAAAAGGCTGGTGGCTAGAATGTTCCACAACCAATGCAGAACATACCTCCCAGCCTCGGTTGTTCATTGACACTGCAAAGGCGATTCTCCAAGGGAGGATAATGGCTTAAATAGTGATTCTCCAGAATAACGTAAAGGCACAACTATTACAACATAGCACTTCCCTTAGGGAAGCTTACACGTCCTTCCTGGCTACCCCCTTCTGACACAACCAGATTGGCAATGGGCTAGGGAACAGTATATGAACTATGGATGAAGATGAGAGAGGAATTGCAGCATTCCTACTATGAAGCACGGCTGTTTTACCATGGGAATAGGGCAGGGCTGCTTTTGGTGAAATTTGCCAGGGGTCCCTTTCCACACCAATCCATTACCCAGTAAGTGGATGCACATGGGGTCCCACATAGACTTCCAGCAAAAATTAATGAGATCTTGCAAGACTTTTATAAAAATCTTTAAGGAGGACACAGAAAGGCCTACCTGCCCTGATTAGTTATGCTTCTGACTTGCCAGTGCTGTCGGATGCGGATAGGGAGATATTGAACAAATCCGTTTCACTAGAGGAGATGCAGGGAGTGATATCCCAACTGAAGTCACTGAAAGCACCCGGCCCACTGCTCAATCCGGCCCACTGCTCAATCCGGCCCACTGCTCAATCTGGATATTAAAATCGTATCCAAGATATTGGCTGATCGTTTGGCTATAATGGCTTCACTCATCTCATCAGTGCAGGTTTGGTTTATACAGGGACGATCAGCAGTCATAAATATCTGAAAAGTCATGTTGGACAAGATCAAGATGCGTCAAGGGGAACATCCATCCCCAGCTCTGCTGTCCATTTATGCCGAAAAAGCATTTGATAATGTGAGCTAGGGATGTGTTCAAAGTGATGAGGGCAATGGTCTTCTCTGGTGCTTTTATTTCTTATGTTCAACATCTATACCACTCTCCACTGGCACAGAAAAAAAAAGACTCAGCTCCACCAGTCACACTAGGCAGGAGCACGTTGCTCTCCGCTGGCACATGTACACACCCCAGTGTTCCTTTCTTCTTCCTTTCCCCTATTTAAGGGGACTCGCTAGGGCTGTCCATTGTCCCCCCCCCAATTATTTAACCTTGTGATTGAGCCTTTGTCCAGTAAACTTCAGCAACTGATTTTGAGGGAATTGCAGTGAGAGGGGAGGAACTGTGCGCCACCCTCTTCGCGGATGATCTACTTTATTTTTTTAAACTCTAATAGAGATCTGTACATAGTGTTTGGATACTGGGAGGAGTTCAGGGTATTGTCGAGCTTTAAAGTAAATAAGGACAAAAGTGACCTTCTCCATCTGACCTCTGCACCACTACGCCCAGATTTACCCGTACGGTGTGCCTCCTAGTATGTTACATATTTGGGCATAGAATTAGGGAACTCGCCTATCTCTATCCACAAGTACAAGTGGCCTAACTTGCCCCTGCCCCTCATGGCCAGAGTGGCCCTTCTTAAAATGATTGCATTCGCAAGACTGTTGTACCCTTTTCAGAGAATCACAGCCCTTCTCAGACATCAGGATGTTTCGGTGCTTACTCCAGCCTTTTCTACATTTGGGCCTCTCAACGTCCTAGAATAGCAAGGAAAAAGTTAGTTCTTTCCAAGGAGAAAGGTGGTCTTAATATGCCTGATATCTGTTGCTACAACCTGGCTTGCCTGTTGAGGCATGGGATTGACTGGCTTAGAGGCTCGAGTAATTACTCAACTTTACCTTGGAATCCCACTTGGCCGATCCTTGGTTTATTGCATACCAAATTCATGGCACTCCCTGTGAATATTAAAAATAGCCTTTTGTTCCAGGACTCCATGAAGGTATGGCAACATAGCAAAAAGCTTATGGGTCTGAATAGCCTTGCACATCAGCATATGGCATCACCCGCAATTCCACCAAGGGCACCATAATGTCTTGTTTGCCCAATGGAGGGAGAAGGGTGTCCGGACAGCATCGGATCTGATACACATACCGACCCGTAAATATCTGACAATCTCTGAGGTACAGGCCAAATATGGACTCAGCTAGGGTAATTTTTTACCTTATCTGCTAGGTTGTGAGACCTTACCAGGGAGTTCACTTCTAACCCGCTAGCAACATATGTGACAACATCTAGCCCTACTCATCCACTGTCCTTCCTATGTATCACCTTAAAGGAACGCTGCCACTAAAGGTCTACCTCAAACTATGTTTACATTTTGGGAAGACAAACTTCCTCTTCCAGATCTGAGTGGTCAGATTTTGAGGGGATGGGGTTCTGTCAGGAGGTTATTAATGAACAATGGAGAGAGACTGTTTCCTATCATGCACCATGCTATGTACGGCTTTAGTTTCCCCATAACGGAGCTAATCCAGATAGCATTGATGTTTCTCCAAATTTCTCGGAGTACGGTACTGATCTGGTTGAGTATACTATGTTATGGGCTATGTTATTGGGTGCACCTGGGATATACTTTGCCTTAACCCAAAGATTTCAGTGAAAACACAGAAGCACCAGATGTCTCAGCAGTTCATACAGTAAGTCTGAGAGACGATTCACAGCAAATAAACCGCCTCTCTTATCAGAGTGCTGCACTAATATCCTCTCCTCCCTGAAACGTTTACCAGATTGACAACGCAGGAAAAAGTTCCAGCAGGGTGATATTTTTGACGGCCCCATTCTCTACCCAAGGGCTGTGCCGGGGTTCAGCACACCAGTGCCCGTTCTGAAACGCACCAAGACCATATGCTCCAGCAGCTTTCGTAATCGGACCCATCCACAGACTGTTCTTACTACACGACCCAAGGCGCCCCCATCCACACTACCCCACCGTTAAAAACCAGTAACAATCTAAGCCCCAAGGACAGGGCCTCCTTTACACTAACCGTTCACCTAATCTGAGGCTCAGGCCCCTGGTAGTTGCATACAAGCGTCTGGAAAATATTTTCGCCATAGGAATAACTGACTGCAAACACTTACCCAGCAAGCACTGCATCTCATCTAAGGTTGCCTCCTTTTTCGACAACACGGACACCAACAGCGAACAAATTTTAGCAATTTTCTCATTTGGCAAACGGAATTCCCGTCCTTTGGGAACGACATGGTGAATGAAAGTGGATGGACCTCTAGTACACGGCTTGTTTTTTACAGGAATAGGCCAGGATGCCAGGGCTGTGGGTGTTTTTTTTTTAATTTTTTATCTTCTTCTTTCTTCGGTGCGGGTCCATTCTCTAGCATCGGGCCGGTATGAAGCACTGGAGGCGGGTGGGCCGTCCGTCCGGCCCCCTCTGTGGCGGCTCCATTGGCTTAGTTTAAAAAAGGCCTGCTGCATCGGCATCTTACGCGCCGGTCTATTCATGCTGCTGTAGCCCATCTGCCTCAGAGTTGGCCGTACTGTGCGCTCAGAGATGCTCTTCGGCCTACCTTGGTTGTAACGGTTGGCTATTTGAGTCACTGTTGCCTTTCTATCAGCTGGAACCAGTCTGCCCATTCTCCTCTGACCTCTGGCATCAACAAGGCATTTCCGCCCACAGAACTGCCGCTCACTGGATGGTTTTTCTTTTTCGGACCATTCTCTGTAAACCCTAGAGATGGTTGTGCGTGAAAATCCCAGTAGATCAGCAGTTTCTGAAATACTCAGACCAGCCCTTCTGGCACCAACAACCATGCCACGTTCAAAGGCCTCAAATCACCTTTCTTCCCCATACTGATGCTCGGTTTGAACTGCAGGAGATTGTCTTGACCATGTCTACATGCCTAAATGCACTGAGTTGCCGCCATGTGATTGGCTGATTAGAAATTAAGTGGTAACGTGCAGTTGGACAGGTGTACCTAATAAAGTGGCCGGTGAGTGTATATGTGTGTGTATATGTGTGTGTATACATATGTGTGTGTGTATGTAAATGTATATTGTGTGTGTGTGTGTGTGTGTGTGTGTGTATATATATATATATATATATAATATATATTTATAAATTTTTGTTTAATATACTAATTTTATTGTTTCATACAATTATCACAGATGTGTTGGTAAATCCTTGTCTCCTTCATGTTGGCGGGATGCGACCCCCCCTCCCCCATCCTTGCTATTATCCGTCTGCAGATGGTCATTACATGGCTGAGCGGCTGCAGTATGGTGACATTAACCCTTGTGTGCCTGCACCCTGCTGACCCCCTGGAGCTCCCACAGTGTCACTGGATGAGGGGTATATACTATATACCACAGTGTCACTGGATGAGGGGTGTATACTATATACCACAGTGTCACTGGATGAGGGGTGTATACTATATACCACAGTGTCACTGGATGAGGAGTATATACTATATACCAGAGGGTCACTGGATGAGGTGTAGCGTCTGTGAGTATATAGCCCCCCCCCCCCCCCCCCCCCCCCCCCCTGGGAGCGCTCCCATTCCGAGTCATTACCCGCTCGCTTATCTCCCATCATTGACGCCCCCCCTCCTATTTGCTGTATACAGGGGAGGATGGGGCCTGTCTGCCCTCTGTATACTTCACTCCGGTCCCTTTGTGTGGCCGGTCTATCCCTGACCTGTCTAGTGTATAAGAGGAGGAAGGAGACCGAGACCCATCTATCACTGTCTCCTCCTCCTCTTATCTCCCCCGCACAGATGTACAGACGACCTGAGGGGGGGTAATAGCCGCAGTATATTATGGAACATGATGGTTAGGGATGGCTGCTCTCTATAGGGGGCACAGTGCTCTCCTAGGAGGATGGCCGCTCTCTATAGGGGACACGGCGCTTTCCTAGGAGGATGGCCGCTCTCTATAGGGGGCAAAGTGCTCTCCTAGGAGGATGGCCGCTCTCTATAGGGGACATGGCGCTGTCCTAGATGAGATGGCTGGCACCTATAGCTTAGTCGATGACATACGCCGTCAGTATTTGCACTAAAAGTTTTGTTTTGCTCTTCTGCAGATCCACGGGAGCCGACAATCTGTAAGGTAAGTACCATGTATAAGGAATATGTCTAGCACAGCATAGTGAGTATAGAGGATATCCTCTCCTGCATATAGCCAGCGTGGTGTGTGTGTGTATAGAGGATATCCTCTCCTGTATATAGCCAGCATGGTGTGAGTGTGTGTGTATAGAGGATATCCTCTCCTGTATATAGCCAGCATGGTGTGTGTATAGAGGATATCCTCTCCTGTATATAGCCAGCATGGTGTGAGTGTATAGAGGATATCCTCTCCTGTATATAGCCAGCATTGTGTGAGTGTATAGGGGATATCCTCTCCTGTATATAGCCAGCATGGTGTGTGTATAGAGGATATCCTCTCCTGTATATAGCCAGCATGGTGTGAGTGTATAGAGGATATCCTCTCCTGTATATAGCCAGCATGGTGTGAGTGTATAGGGGATATCCTCTCCTGTATATAGCCAGCATGGTGTGAGTGTGTGTGTATAGAGGATATCCTCTCCTGTATATAGCCAGCATGGTGTGTGTATAGAGGATATCCTCTCCTGTATATAGCCAGCATGGTGTGAGTGTATAGAGGATATCCTCTCCTGTATATAGCCAGCATTGTGTGAGTGTATAGGGGATATCCTCTCCTGTATATAGCCAGCATGGTGTGAGTGTGTGTGTATAGAGGATATCCTCTCCTGTATATAGCTAGCATGGTGTGAGTGTGTGTGTATAGAGGATATCCTCTCCTGTATATAGCCAGCATGGTGTGAGTGTATAGAGGATATCCTCTCCTGTATATAGCCAGCATGGTGTGAGTGTATAGGGGATATCCTCTCCTGTATATAGCCAGCATGGTGTGAGTGTATAGGGGATATCCTCTCCTGTATATAGCTAGCATGGTGTGAGTGTATAGGGGATATCCTCTCCTGTATATAGCCAGCATGGTGTGAGTGTATAGAGGATATCCTCTCCTGTATATAGCCAGCATGGTGTGTATAGAGGATATCCTCTCCTGTATATAGCCAGCATGGTGTGAGTGTGTGTATAGAGGATATCCTCTCCTGTATATAGCCAGCATGGTGTGTGTGTATAGAGGATATCCTCTCCTGTATATAGCCAGCATGGTGTGTATATAGGGGATATCCTCTCCTGTATATAGCCAGCATGGTGTGAGTGTATAGAGGATATCCTCTCCTGTATATAGCCAGCATGGTGTGAGTGTATAGGGGATATCCTCTCCTGTATATAGCCAGCATGGTGTGAGTGTATAGGGGATATCCTCTCCTGTATATAGCTAGCATGGTGTGAGTGTATAGAGGATATCCTCTCCTGTATATAGCCAGCATGGTGTGAGTGTATAGAGGATATCCTCTCCTGTATATAGCCAGCATTGTGTGAGTGTATAGGGGATATCCTCTCCTGTATATAGCCAGCATGGTGTGAGTGTGTGTGTATAGAGGATATCCTCTCCTGTATATAGCTAGCATGGTGTGAGTGTGTGTGTATAGAGGATATCCTCTCCTGTATATAGCCAGCATGGTGTGAGTGTATAGAGGATATCCTCTCCTGTATATAGCCAGCATGGTGTGAGTGTATAGGGGATATCCTCTCCTGTATATAGCCAGCATGGTGTGAGTGTATAGGGGATATCCTCTCCTGTATATAGCTAGCATGGTGTGAGTGTATAGGGGATATCCTCTCCTGTATATAGCCAGCATGGTGTGAGTGTATAGAGGATATCCTCTCCTGTATATAGCCAGCATGGTGTGTATAGAGGATATCCTCTCCTGTATATAGCCAGCATGGTGTGAGTGTGTGTATAGAGGATATCCTCTCCTGTATATAGCCAGCATGGTGTGTGTGTATAGAGGATATCCTCTCCTGTATATAGCCAGCATGGTGTGTATATAGGGGATATCCTCTCCTGTATATAGCCAGCATGGTGTGAGTGTATAGAGGATATCCTCTCCTGTATATAGCCAGCATGGTGTGAGTGTATAGGGGATATCCTCTCCTGTATATAGCCAGCATGGTGTGAGTGTATAGGGGATATCCTCTCCTGTATATAGCTAGCATGGTGTGAGTGTATAGGGATATCCTCTCCTGTATATAGCCAGCATGGTGGTGAGTGTATAGAGGATATCCTCTCCTGTATATAGCCAGCATGGTGTGAGTGTATAGAGGATATCCTCTCCTGTATATAGCCAGCATGGTGTGAGTGTATAGAGGATATCCTCTCCTGTATATAGCCAGCATGGTGTGAGTGTATAGGGGATATCCTCTCCTGTATATAGCCAGCATGGTGTGAGTGTATAGGGGATATCCTCTCCTGTATATAGCCAGCATGGTGTGAGTGTATAGGGGATATCCTCTCCTATATATAGCCAGCATGGTGTGAGTGTGTGTGTATAGAGGATATCCTCTCCTGTATATAGCCAGCATGGTGTGTGTGTATAGAGGATATCCTCTCCTGTATATAGCCAGCATGGTGTGAGTGTATAGAGGATATCCTCTCCTGTATATAGCCAGCATGGTGTGAGTGTATAGAGGATATCCTCTCCTGTATATAGCCAGCATGGTGTGAGTGTATAGGGGATATCCTCTCCTGTATATAGCCAGCATGGTGTGAGTGTATACAGCGGATCCATCCATTGCCCGGGGCTCCTGCTGTGTGATATCCCACATCCTCCCCCGGCAGCTTTGGGTCAATAATAAGTTTTGTTGTCTCTTGGTTCCTTTTTAATTAAAGTCAGTGAAGTGCGGCGGACGTGACATGTGCGGGAGATGGACGGCGCTAATGTCACCCCCTCCCCTGATACGTATGGAGCAGGATCCCCCCCACACACACTGATATGTCTGCTATGTGTAACTGGTGTATGGAGGAGGAGGATGGGACCCAGCACCTACAGAAGTATTCACCCCCCCCGAGCCCCCCGGTATGTCTGGTGTATGGAGGATGATGTGATAGGACCCAACACCTACAGAAGTATTCACCCCCCCCCCGTGCCCCCCGGTATGTCTGGTGTATGGAGGAGGAGGATGGGACCCAACACCTACAGAAGTATTCACTCCCCCCCCCCCCCCGTGCCCCCCGGTATGTCTGGTGTATGGAGGATGATGTGATAGGACCCAGCACCTACAGAAGTATTCACCCCCCACCCCCCAGTATGTCTGCTGTATGGAGGATGATGTGATAGGACCCAACACCTACAGAAGTATTCACCCCCCGGTATGTCTGGTGTATGGAGGAGGATGTGATAGGACCCAACACCTACAGAAGTATTCACCCCCCGAGCCCCCCGGTATGTCTGGTGTATGGAGGAGGATGTGATAGGACCCAACACCTACAGAAGTATTCACCCCCCGAGCCCCCCGGTATGTCTGGTGTATGGAGGATGATGTGATAGGACCCAACACCTATAGAAGTATTCACCCCCCGGTATGTCTGGTGTATGGAGGAGGATGTGATAGGACCCAACACCTACAGAAGTATTCCCCCCCCCCCCGTGCCCCCCGGTATGTCTGGTGTATGGAGGATGATGTGATAGGACCCAACACCTACAGAAGTATTCACCCCCCGAGCCCCCCGGTATGTCTGGTGTATGGAGGATGATGTGATAGGACCCAACACCTACAGAAGTATCCCCCCCCCCCCCCCCCCCCCCCCCCCCCCCCCCCCCCCCCCCCCCCCGTGCCCCCCGGTATGTCTGGTGTATGGAGGAGGGTGATGGGACCCAGCACCTACAGAAGTATTCACTCCCCCCCCCCCCCCCCGTGCCCCCCGGTATGTCTGGTGTATGGAGGATGATGTGATAGGACCCAGCACCTACAGAAGTATTCACCCCCCCCCCCCCCCCCCCCCCCCGTGCCCCCCGGTATGTCTGGTGTATGGAGGAGGAGGATGGGACCCAACACCTACAGAAGTATTCACTCCCCCCCCCCCGTGCCCCCCGGTATGTCTGGTGTATGGAGGATGATGTGATAGGACCCAGCACCTACAGAAGTATTCACCCCCCACCCCCCAGTATGTCTGCTGTATGGAGGATGATGTGATAGGACCCAACACCTATAGAAGTATTCACCCCCCGGTATGTCTGGTGTATGGAGGAGGATGTGATAGGACCCAACACCTACAGAAGTATTCACCCCCCGAGCCCCCCGGTATGTCTGGTGTATGGAGGATGATGTGATAGGACCCAACACCTACAGAAGTATTCCCCCCCCCCCCGTGCCCCCCGGTATGTCTGGTGTATGGAGGAGGGTGATGGGACCCAGCACCTACAGAAGTATTCACCCCCCGAGCCCCCCGGTATGTCTGGTGTATGGAGGAGGATGTGATAGGACCCAACACCTACAGAAGTATTCACCCCCCGAGCCCCCCGGTATGTCTGGTGTATGGAGGAGGAAGAGGATGTGATGATAGGACCCAACACCTATAGAAGTATTCACCCCCCGGTATGTGTGCGTCTGGACCTGTACGGCTCAGCTGACCACATCCTTTGTCTTCTAGGTGGACTGTGTTGTCAGGCTTCATGTGGGATCCATTAAAGCTTGTAGCCCTGGTGAGAATGGGCAGTGCTTCACCGTGGCCTGGCATCCCTCCAAACCCCACCAGTACCTGGCAGCTGGATTCTATGATGGTGAGGGCCTCATATGTGACTGCATCCTAAACCTGCCCACACTGAGGTGACCCCTCTCCTGCGCGGGGATAGTCCGCTCCTTACACTGTGGTGACCCCTCTCCTGCTCGGGGATAGTCCGCTCCTTACACTGAGGTGACCCCTGTCCTCTCCTGCTCGGGGATAGTCCGCTCCTTACACTGAGGTGACCCCTCTCCTGCTCGGGGATAGTCCGCTCCTTACACTGAGGTGACCCCTCTCCTGCTCGGGGATAGCCCGCTCCTTACACTGAGGTGACCCCTCTCCTGCTCGGGGATAGTCCGCTCCTTACACTGAGGTGACCCCTCTCCTGCTCGGGGATAGTCCGCTCCTTACACTGAGGTGACCCCTGTCCTCTCCTGCTCGGGGATAGTCCGCTCCTTACACTGAGGTGACCCCTGTCCTCTCCTGCTCGGGGATAGTCCGCTCCTTACACTGAGGTGACCCCTGTCCTCTCCTGCTCAGGGATAGTCCGCTCCTTACACTGAGGTGACCCCTGTCCTGCTCGGGGATAGTCCGCTCCTTACACTGAGGTGACCCCTCTCCTGCTCGGGGATAGTCCGCTCCTTACACTGAGGTGACCCCTGTCCTCTCCTGCTTGGGGATAGTCCGCTCCTTACACTGAGGTGACCCCTCTCCTGCTCGGGGGGACACTCTGACGTGAAGGTTATAGTCTCCAGGTAGAGAGGTTGGCCCTATATCTCGGGGTATATGCTCTGACGTGAGGGTTATAGTCTCCACATATATGTCCGGGGACTTTCTGACTGTCGGGTGGACACTCTGATTGAGATGAGCAGATGAGTGGTTAACCATTTGTTGCCCTCTTCTTTGGTTCTGATTTCAGGGACAGTAGCAATATGGGACCTAAAGACAAAGTCTGTTCTGCAGAAGGTGCGGCAGGGCGGGGTGATAAAGCAGTACCCCTTCCACAGCCTCTCCGCCCACGACAACGCCGTCCGCAGCATCGAATGGTGTAAGGCCGACAGGTATGGGAGCAGCACATGGCATCATTGTGTGGCTCTTACCTGACTGCATTCTATCGCTCTCTGTTATCAGCTGCTAGTGGTCTTATTTACATCCTGAACCTTATAACGCTCCTGTAGTGTAATACACTCAGTGCTGTGTTTTCCTTCCTTTCAGTAATTTCTTTGTGACGTGTGGAAACGACCGGCGGCTGAAGTTCTGGGATCTCCGCCGTCTGCACGTGCCGGTCAACAATATCAAAAGGTTCCAGAGCACGGAGATCACGTGGCTGCTGCCATACTGCGGGGTGGCGGTGGCGCAGGATAACTGCTATGCCTCGTGAGTTTCCCGCACACTCCGGCCGCCATATTCCTTACCTCACAGACCTGACACCCCTCTCTCTCCGCAGACATGGCCTGTGCGGCATCCATTACGTGGACTCCGGCTTCCTGGGCTACAAGCCGTACTTCGCTGCCCCTCGCAAAGGAACTGTGTGGGTAAGAGGGGCTTTATAGGGTCTTCACTCGCTGTATTGGTTGCTTGTGCTTTTCTCACAGCATTTCCCGTCTCCTCACAGAGCGTCTCTGGTTCGGACTGGCTAAGCTCCATCACATCAGGAGACATTACTGGAGAGGTCATGGTCATCATGTTGCCCAGTCTGAACGTTCAGTCCATCAACACCAAGCGACCGTCGGACCGCAGATTTGTGAGTGTGACCCTTGTATGAGCCCACGTGGGCTTTGTGTGAGGCCATTATTCTGGAGTCTTTTGGGTCACTTCTTTCCTTGGTCCTTTCTTCCTCACAGCCGGTTTATAAGGTGGATTTCCAGTCCTTTGCTCCCCCGTCTGAGGCTAGTCCGGATGCCGGTGACCACACCATGAATGGGCCCCTCGCTGAGAGTCGTCACTGGGAACACTTCAAGCCAAAGTCATTCCGTGCAGCAACTGGACGCTTCAGTCTTCTTTTTCAGGATACAAATCTGGTAGGTTCCGTATAGACTGTGCGGAGAATCTGGACCTGGAGAGAGTGGGGACCAAGGACCATGACATGTTGTTACATTACAGTGTACATGGCCTTACATAGGACTGCATAGTCTGGCGACAGATCTGCACCACAGTGAGGAGTGTGGAGAAGCCAAGCAGCAGCGCTGTGCACCCTCCTCTCTGTGTCGCAGTATTGGGGAGGGTGATTGTTGGTTCCACCGTCTGCACACGGTGATTGCAGCAGCATGGACCTCCTCCTCCCCCATACTCGTCCCATAAAGCACTGTACACCCTGGATCGACTCCTGCAGTGTATGATGAAGATGCTGTGAGTGAAAGCACAGACCTTGTCTTGCTCACACCACTGAGGATTTGCTGGTGGATTTATCTCCTCTGACACATTGCAACAGATCCTCAGCTGTGTGGCCAGGACTACGTTTAGTACAGGGGCCTCTCTGCTTTAGATAATTGCCCTCTTTCTGATACAGAGGGACTTCCATAACCTGAGCAGCCGGGAGCCATTTAAGAGGATGCAAGCCAATGAGCTGAAGGGTGATCTGAACATGGAACGTGTGCAGCTGGAGGCCATACACAAGGTGAGGATCGGCCGTAGATGATGGACCTGCTGGGAGGTGGCCACTAAAGGGGTAGTGCGGCGCAAAACATTTATTCACAAAAGAACACACATTACAAAGTTATACAACTGTATGTGTATGGCCCCCTTATACAATATGTATATGTATGTTATACAATATGTATGTGAATGGCCCCCTTCCCTGTGTTCCCCGGAACCCCCACCCCGGAAGTGTGGTGCATTATACTCACCGCATTTGTGTAGACACCCGGCCGCCATCTTGGGACAATGATGACATCTTCGGGAGGCTGGCCGAACTGCTCCAGCCGTCAGTCATGCCGGCCCCCCTTTGCCGTGTCATCAGCTGCTCGGCCGCGATTGGGGTGGGGGGGGAGGGGAACACGGGGAAGGGGGCCATTCACATACATAACACACATTACAAAGTTGTTTAGCGCTGCACTACCCCTTTAATGTGGGAGATGTCACATGATGTACATTCCATGTGAGGTTGGAGGAATTCTCCACCTTGTGTGGCTTCCACCATGCCACTCTTTCCTGACACAGTATGGAGAAACTCTAAAATGTTCAGGATTTGACACTACTGTTTTTTTGTCACTCTTAAGGTCCGTTTCAACCCCAACCTGGATTCGTACACGTGGATTGTATCTGGAGGTCACTCCGGCCTGGTCCGAGTCCACTGTGTCCAAGGTTTGCAGTCTGTGGTTGGTCAGAAGATCATTCAGGAGAAGAGAGCCAAGTTTCAGGCCATGTATGAAGCCGTGGAGACCGTCACGGAGTCTGAGTACAGCCCGCAGGTCCAGCATTGTGTGGTGGAGGTCTAGAGACTGCAGACATCTAGTAGAGGTGCTCAGTGTGCTCTATAGGTGTCTTTGGCTCTTTTCTATGAGATTGTCGCTTTAACGTCTGTTTTTAGTTGTTTTTAACTTTTTGTGCCCAGATGGACCTTTCTCCAGCACTTGCACTGCCCTGGGCATTCGTGTGGGCAGGATTTTCGCAGCACAGGGACTTATAGTAGGATGGGATAGAATCCTGCTACAAGGTGTGTGCATATGTATGAACACACGGACCTGAGTAGTAAAGACAGAGACACAATAACTCATCGCTCATATTGAGCTCCTTGTTAGGTGACTTCTGGTTGTTTATTAAAATTCTCCTATTTTTACAAGTGCATTTAGTCTAAGGTGAGCGTTGTGCCATAGGTGGATGTCCAGTCTGACCGAGGGGGTGTGAAGAGTGTAGGCCTGGTCTGTGAGGCTGTGACTGCGGGTGTGTGCGGATTGGAGGCCTGGTCCCTGACTGAAGATGTGTGAGGATTGGAGGCCTGGACTGTCACTGAGGATGTGTGAGGATTGGAGACCTGGTCCCTGACTGAGGATGTGTGAGGATTGGAGGCCTGGTTTGTGAGGCTGTGTGAGGCCTGTGACTGCGGGTGTGTGCGGATTGGAGGCCTGGTCTGTGAGGCCTGTGACTGCGGGTGTGTGCGGATTGGAGGCCTGGTCCCTGACTGAAGATGTGTGAGGATTGGAGGCCTGGACTGTCACTGAGGATGTGTGAGGATTGGAGACCTGGTCCCTGACTGAGAATGTGTGAGGATTGGAGGCCTGGACTGTCACTGAGGATGTGTGAGGATTGGAGACCTGGTCCCTGACTGAGGATGTGTGAGGATTGGAGGCCTGGTCTGTGAGGCCTGTGACTGCGGGTGTGTGCGGATTGGAGGCCTGGTCTGTGAGGCCTGTGACTGCGGGTGTGTGCGGATTGGAGGCCTGGTCCCTGACTGAAGATGTGTGAGGATTGGAGGCCTGGAATGTCACTGAGGATGTGTGAGGATTGGAGGCCTGGTCTGTCACTGAGGATGTGTGAGGATTGGAGGCCTGGTCTGTCACTAAGGATGTGTGAGGATTGGAGGCCTGGACTGTCACTGAGGATGTGTGAGGATTGGAGGCCTGGACTGTCACTGAGGATGTGTGAGGATTGGAGGCCTGGTCTGTCACTGAGGATGTGTGAGGATTGGAGGCCTGGTCTGTCACTGAGGATGTGTGAGGATTGGAGGCCTGGACTGTCACTGAGGATGTGTGAGGATTGGAGGCCTGGACTGTCACTGAGGATGTGTGAGGATTGGAGGCCTGGACTGTCACTGAGGATGTGTGAGGATTGGAGGCCTGGACTGTCACTGAGGATGTGTGAGGATTGGAGGCTTGGCCATAGACTAAGGATGTGTGAGGATTGGAGGTCCGGCCCATCAACTCACAGGACTTGGTGCCACCATTACCATCAGCAATAATTCTGTCTCTATGTGGTCCATCTCTTGTTTGGATATGTGGTGGAAGTTCCGTAACTAAGGAGCTTATATTTCATGGTTTTGTCTAAATATGTTGGTGGCGGCGGCACTGATTTATCTCTTTGTGTTGAGATGTGTGGTGGTGGTCTCAGTAACATAGCTATGTCGTCCATCTCTCTTTGTATTTGGATGTGTGGTGGTGGTCTTAGTCACATGACAATGGCGTCCATCTCTCTTTGTGTTGGGATGTGTGGTGGTGGTCTCAGTCACATGACTATGGCGTCCATCTCTCTTTGTATTGGGATGTGTGGTGGTGGTCTCAGTCACATGACAATGGCGTCCATCTCTCTTTGTGTTGGGATGTGTGGTGGTGGTCTGTCACATGACTATGGCGTCCATCTCTCTTTGTATTAGGATGTGTGTAGTGGTCTCAGTCACATGACTATGGCGTCCATCTCTTTGTATCGGGATGTGTGGTGGTGGTCTCAGTCACATGACTATGGCGTCCATCTCTCTTTGTATTAGGATGTGTGTAGTGGTCTCAGTCACATGACTATGGCGTCCATCTCTTTGTATCGGGATGTGTGGTGGTGGTCTCAGTTACATCACTATGGGGCAAAGGATTTTTATTTTCTTTATTATATAAAAAAACATTGTGTAGAGCACAACGAGAGATACAAATATACAGTCACAACGTGACGACAAAACCACAGTGTCACAAACACCATCTATACAACCAGCGGGGGGAGAATGAAGACCCTCACCACAGGGCTCCTGGCAGGGGCAGTGTTATTACTTCTCGGCTCGCGCTCCACCTCGGTGGACACAGAGTTTAGTATTCGAGTCTATGAGCTGCTGGTCATCAGCACCCCTCCAATGTGTGTGCGCTAAACACGCTACACTGTGTCACATGGTCACGGCAAGTGTTCATATAATATGGAATAAGAACATGGAGCTCACACTGTAATGGATATAACACCCGTCCTGCTATCGTTACAAGTCATGAGAAGCTCTGCACCCCCCACAGCTCTGGGAAATGAGTTTCTCTGTAGGCCCCTGCCAGCAGCCTCCTCTGAGGAGGGGGGTTCATATACTTACGGAGATTGTGACAGTAAGAGGAAGGCTGTGCTGTCCATGGCCCGTTTATGGTAATTCGCTATATTGACTAATACCCGAGAGAAGACAAGAACCAGAGCCTTCCATCAAATGTCATACAACCCCAGGAACCTCCCCTACGTTAACGTGGAAAGACAAAGTACATACACTGTGTTATAGACCAGAGACACACAAGACACCACAGTGGACAATGTGAGAATGAAATCCAGACGCCTGCAGCCGAACGCCCCGCAGAGCTGACATTCAGTCCTGACAATCAGCCAGTGTCCACCTACGAGCAATACAGAAGTATATTATGGCACGGGTCCTAGGAAAACCCTGGGTCTGACCAGCGTCCGTACAATCTATCAGACCCGCGCTAGGAGTCGTATTAGTCCGAACCAGACCCTATAGGTCTTGCCATGGATGCACGGATATCAGTTAGCGGTGGCCACCGAGCCGTCATCTTGGCTACGCCTCATGGACTAATGGGACATTTAAGTGGACGATTATTATTATTGTGTCGCGCTATGTGCTCAGAATTTCCAATCATTGAAAACTTAATGAGACAAGCAAAAAAAAAAAGTGTGTGGAGGATGAGTGTATACTCCCATGGGGCCAACGTGTGCAATGGACCGAATGGATTAGAATAGTGACCACGCACCATCCATTTCCTCAGCCTCTCCGAGCACAGCTTAAAGAGAACATGCCAGAAAATGACCAATTGTGTACATAATAGTTTTATGGTAAACAGATTTTTTATTTTTTTTTAAATTTTGGTGGTTTATTTTTCTATTTATATTATAAAATCATCCAGAAATCTTGCAGTTTTCACTCTCCATACTGGGGCTAAGGGCCTTGTTCTGACTGTGGTGAGGAGGCTGGCTGCTGTAAAGTGATCTGTACAGCATTGCAGCATCATGTGACACCAGCAGATAGAGGAGACAGTAGCAACTCCCTGGGGAATGACCTCCTCAAAGATCACAGACTCCTTGCAAGGGTACAGAGTCTGTCTATTGCTGTCTATGTCCATGAGTCTTACTGTAAAAACAGCTCAGGAAATACGGCTGCCCGCTTAACAATGTACAAAAGGTGACATCAAAATATTAGTCAAAAAATAGAACCTGATTAGCATAAAATAACAAGTTTTACTATCCGACTCCACTCAGTATAAAAAATTCTAGGTGATCCGTTGTCTTTAAAGGGGTTATCCAGCGCTACAAAAACATGGCCACTTTCCCCCTACTGTTGTCTCCAGTTTGGAGCGGTTTTGAAACTCTGTTCCATTGAAGTAAATAGAGCTTGGTTGCAAACTGCACCTGAACTGGAGACAACAGTAGGGGGAAAAGTGGCCATGTTTTTGTAGCGCTGGATAACCCCTTTAAGTAACTCTGGGTCTAGATATAGTTGTGATGATTCCCCAGCACCTCGCCGTCTTCAAGTGTACCTGTCATTATGCAGTGGAACAGCGTGCGATCGCTCCTGGTGCCAGAAGATCAGGTAACCTTGCATAGAACCACGCTGGTTGAGTTCAGAGTAGCGCAAATGCTTGGTTCTTGCCCAGAGTGGTCACGTCCAAGGTTACCCAATCTTCCGGTGCCAGGATTGACTGCAGACTGATCCGGAAAAGCCACCTAATGACAGCTCCCTGATCATATTCCCAGAGTGTTTGAAAGGCTAATAAATGATCAGGAATCTGCAAGAGCCGGCCTGGGAGTAAAAAGTGTCATCTTTGTGTCTGTTCTGGAAGTGTGTTACATGTTCTAGAACAGGAGACCACGGTGATGCTAAGGCTTTCCCTGTGTAGCTTAGGACATAGTTGGTATTGTTAGTGGCAGCCCACTATGTTCATGCTGCCGCCGGGGCCTCGCTCTGCAGGGTGCGGATTTCAGTCACACTTTGAGAGACTTGCTCTGTAAACACAATCTTTCATCACTAGACGGAAACACTGCCAGTGTGGAGATGACCTCTGGGCAGACGAGGGCGCAGTTTCTGCTTTCCCCATCACTGTGGGGAACAAGGGATTATGTTTTCCTATGACCATTATTTTACAATCAACAGCTTATACTGAGCAATTACTCTAGAAGACATGGGCATGTGCAACGTAAATTCACCCTGCAGGGTAAAGGCCCTATTACACACTGCAATGATGGGCCTTACTTGGCCGGTTACCGACCTTCTGGGTGATAATCGTTTAGTGTAATAGGACGTGTTAAAAAAACGCCACGATCAGCCGACATCATGTTAGCGATGGTCTCCTGCTCTTTGCTTCTTGTAATAGGAGCCGCGTCAGCAGACTGTGCGGACATCAGTGGGAAGCCTGAAGTGCTCCCCGCTCGCTGTCTCTGTGTGTAATTGCACAGACAGAAAGCGGGAAATGAGGAGGAAGCTAGCGCGGTTGTATCATTAGTGCCGTAAATATTCAAACCCTTTCCCTGGAAAGAGTCCACTGCAGGGCTTCCACATCTGTGCTGTCCGTGTTTCACGGACCACCGATCATATTTACAATCGTAATTACGATCGCGTTAATGACTTCATACCAATTTATCCTCTCCTCATAATACCGATCATTGAAAAGAAAACAAATTATTGCTTGTCATTCGCTCAACAAGCACTTAAGCAATTTGTCCGTACGTGTAAAGGCCCGATTACACAGACCGATATCTGACAGATTTTTGAGACCAAAGCTAGGATTTGAAAAGAGGAAAAATCTTAGTCTTTCATTTATGACCTGTTGTTTATAGTCTGTTTCCGGCTTTGGTTTCAATGATCTGTCAGATAAATCTGTCTGTGTAATAGAGTCCTAAAAGCACCCAAACCTAAGCTGTTGTTCCTAATGTATGGCCAGCAAAAGTCTCCCGGAATAAGTCCGCTTCCAAGGGTCTTCCGAAACCAACGTTGCTAGGAGATTGCCCGCAATCCTATATGTTTTTAATCGTTGTTGTATATTTGCACAGTGTTTGGCTTTATCGATAACTGACCTTTTCTTTGCCTAATGTTTAGGTATCCTGTATTATGTGTAAATCTTGGGTTCAGATATCAGACAAGACTAGGCCTGCAGAGGTCATACCATAGCTGGCAGTCTGGTCCACACACATACGTACAACACATGACATTAAAGCTCTCACACCACATGACACAATAGATTGCACAATATCTGACCGAGGTGAGAGCTCACATTATATGGCATCACGGTGGTGATGGGACATCACGCTTCACTTTGGAATGTTGGCAGAACGCTGCATAGGCGAAGTGGAAAGTGGAACCAGAAGTGGACAGCCGGTCTTGGTCTACAACCACATGGTCTGGGATGGATAATGGTGGTTAATGGAGCTACCTCAATGCTGGTGACTCATAAGGAAGACAACTTATATTCTAATGTGCAATGGTACAGATCTCACCCCACCGGACACGAGGAACAAAATTAAGGGTAACAGAAATGCCTGGATCTCGAGGTGCCATGTGCTGGGTGGCACATCAACAGATTAGAGTGAAGTTCTTAAAACCAGACCCCATGACCTGGCCATTAATTGTCCCCCTAAGCCAGTGTTTCTCAACTCCAGTCCTCAAGACCCACCAACAGGTCATGTTTTGCGGATATCCCATACAACGAACAGCTGTGGCAGTTACTGGTGCCCTGACTATAATTATATTAAACAGTAACTGTGGTCAGCTCCCAGTGTTATTCATGCTTTCTTGGATCACGTGGGAAAATGGAGCATGGGGGATAAAGCCCCTGGATTCCGGGGTATCAATGGCAAGAAAAGAAACTTGATTCCTCCAGCTCATATAAAATTCCACTTTATTAATTCCAAAAGTCTAAAATGGTAGCCGACGCGTTTCGAGCCTACTTAGCTCTTAGTCATGGCATCTGTATAGTTAGACAAACAGACTAAGTGTTAATACACAAAGATTACAAACGTGGTTAAAAACATATATATACACATAGAAACAAACACAGAGGGAGATTCTTGTACATCATGAGTAATCATATGCTTGTGACCGTGATTGATACTTGTCTAGTATCCTGTACACTGATCCGTGTTCCATCATTGTTAACTGGCTCCAATATCCGTAAACCAAACTAAATAAATATATATAGTATGTAATCAATAAATAGTTAGTATGTATGGTTAGCTGTTAATTAGCTACGATATTAATGAAGCAGATTAGGTATACATCCTGATATAGAATTGATATATAATACATTGGTATATATAAATAAAGAAAGAAAGAAAAGCCATAATACCTGGATCCGCAATGGGCTATATTCATTTCCCCTAGATTATTGCGGATCCAGGTATTATGGCTTTTCTTTATTTATATATACCAATGTATTATATATCAATTCTATATCAGGATGTATACCTAATCTGCTTCATTAATATCGTAGCTAATTAACAGCTAACCATACATACTAACTATTTATTGATTACATACTATATATATTTATTTAGTTTGGTTTACTGATATTGGAGCCAGTTAACAATGATGGAACACGGATCAGTGTACAGGATACTAGACAAGTATCAATCACGGTCACAAGAATAGGATTACTCATGATGTACAAGAATCTCCCTCTGTGTTTGTTTCTATGTGTATATATATGTTTTTAACCACGTTTGTAATCTTTGTGTATTAACACTTAGTCTGTTAGTCATGGCATCTGTATAGTTAGACAAAGAGCTAAGTAGGCTCGAAACGCGTTGGCTACCATTTTAGACTTTTGGAATTAATAAAGTGGAATTTTATATGAGCTGGGGGAATCAAGTTTCTTTTCTTGCTATAATTATATTACCTGTGAAATCCTCAAAACATGACCTGTTGGTGGGTCTTGAAGACTGGAGTTGAGAAATACTGCCCTAAGCAGTAACTAAAAATGAGCAGAGCTGAGTAGCACAAGCCATATGTGTATTTTTAGGCAGCTATTGGGACAGTGGTGGTCCCCACTTGCTCATCTACACGTACTGCTCTCCTCTATAACTAGGAGCTTCATTCTTTGGTAACGTCTATATTAGATTATGTACATTGCATATCTCACTTCTAACACCAGAGATTTGCTCCTCAGAAAGCATAGCTGGGGATATTTGATATCTGTGCTAGCTCTCTGTTTGGCCTGATTTCTATATATTCTATAGAGGCTCTTCCTTCTTGATACATGGAAAGTTGCCTAGTATAAGGTTTCTGGAGAAAGCATGAATTCATGAGCAATGGTTGGAAGCCCATGTGACTGTGACCGATAACCAGCATGTTCCAGGGTTTGGTTCCACTCTTACGGATGGATGGGACATTAGAGAAGGCATTTTGGTCATCCAGTTGGGTCTTGGCACTGTGGGCACACCGCCATATCATCCACATATCTCTCCACTTGGATTGTGCTAATAAAGAACTCAAATTTGGTCTGAAGAAGTTCTGTGGCCTCTTGGAGAATAATGTTGGCCTCACGAGTCTCATCTGGGAATGAAAATGAAGAATTGATCTGTTAAAGACTCAAGGGTGAGAAGAGTTGTGTAGTTCCCAGTACTCCTGTTCCCAGCATTATCAGATGTAAAAAAAAAATGCATTGTCCACCAGAAGTAAATGTGGAAATGAAGCAATGTCTAGACATGAGGTATACGTTAAAATCTTCTCCATGTCAGCATGAAGTAAATATTACAATAAACTGTCACAAGATTCAGCTTACCAATGGCCAGATGCACAGACACCACATTCTGACTGAGGGTGAGAGCCCAGAGACGTAGGCAGTGCACAGAGCGGACCCCCTGAACAGACAGAAGGACCTCCTTCACTGTGCCATGTGCGATACTGCGGGGCCTGCCTGGTACCAGAGACAAAGACAAAGTCAACCTGGAAGTGCCTGAGAGACTTTAGTAACCCTAACACTCTGTGCCAAGGAGACCATGGATAATCTAGGTGAGAGACCTCCATGTCTACCCAATGGTTGAAAGTTACAAAAGCAAGATCATTAAAGACCAAGCATGAATTGATCTGGGACCAAATTGCCAGAACCACTTTTCCTGTAAGAGGATGAGAGGCTAAAGAAGTTTCCCTTCCATCTGTCAATGAACTCTTCTATGTTGGTAGAGAAGGGCATACAGTAACGCTGCTTCCTCTGTGTTAGGATGTGATGGTAGTGTAAATCGTAGTGTCTGCTATAAGTGGAACTGCAAGATCACTTACTATGGAATCTTTTCCCTGTGAAGTCTTTCCTACAGTCTTCTGATTACAGCTTACCGCTGGTGATGGTGCCCTGGAGTGGGTCGGTGGCATCATAAGAAGCCTACATGCAAGACCCGACAGAACCAGCTACATCTCTTCTATATCTATAGATCCAGTTTTGGACTAGAAATGAGATATGGGCTCTGTCCTGCTTGATAACTATAGGCTCATATCAGCCCTGTGCCCTCCTTACATCCTTCTCGTTACCCCCACCAGTTTTTTCCCTCATTCTCAGATTTACCTTCCATCAGAACCCAAAACACATCACGTAAAATGGTGATTGTTGTGCCCAGTACAAAGATGGAGAAGAGGAAGGTGCAGACGGGATCAGCAATCTTGTACTGAGGCTGCAATGAAAAAATAAATACAACTTCACTGAGAGCTCTGAGGAACTGTGGTTATAGCATACAAAGAGGGTGAAACCCGCTCCATCTTCTCTTTATATAATAGTTCTCTCCCCCATTCATCTCCTTTTCTGATAACATTGCACCACATCCCAACCTCTCCTTCTTTTACTCACTTTAAAGTAAATAATGATGGCCGCCACCATCACTCCAATGCTCTGTAGAAGGTCTCCAATCACATGAATGAATGCTGCTCGAACACTTGTGTTACCATGGTGACCCAGGTGTAGAGAGAGCCCGCTGCTTTGACTGTCTCCGATCTTCTCGTATCCTGAGCCGTGGCTGTGTCCATGGAAGTTTGTCGACTGGTGGAGAATGTAGGCCATACTGGAATTACAAACCACATGCTTTATTGTTATTGTGGAAAAGTCACCCTAAAAAAGTCCTGAGAAACATCTACATGCAATCCTTAAAGTTTATACAGTGGATGGACTAGAACCTTGTACTCAACATGCATGAGAGTAAGATGCCAGGGATGCGGTGCTGACCTATCCGGTGCTATAAAATAAACCCACCAGAACCAATGAGAAGAACATCTGACACCGATGAGCAAAGAGGTGGCGGCTAAGAGGGTGCTTATATTCATACTTAGTGGTGTCAAACCCCATGTTGACCTATTGGGTTTAGCTGTACAGTCCCCGATACAAGGTGTATTACACTCACATGATGTTTACAATGACTGCGCAGCCAGAGGTGATGAGCATGACGTGTCCATCGATGTCATAGTCATTATTGATGATCCGAGCAGTGGCCAGGTACAGCAGAATCCCAGTCACAATCCAGATTGAGAGGACCGAAGCCAATGCCCCCAGGATTTCTACAAGTCATAAGAAAACACTACATGGTGACGGACCAGAAAGACAGACTGAGGACACTGATACAGCTATGGCTTAGGGTGAGGACCGAATTAAGGACACAACATCACTGACCTTCATTGAACTTGGCTTTTTCTCTGACAGATAAGGCCGAGGCCTGCAATCTCTCAGGGATGGCTGGTTATCCAATAGTTTAGAATATTGCTAGCAGAGGTGATGTAGGGTATACAGGATGGACAATGTATATACTATAACCGTGCATGTGAAAAATGTTCTTGGTATGAAACCGTGATTGGGGAATTGGCTCAGAACGTAGGAGATGCAGGAACATAGGAATCCTACTGATCAAGGACTGCACTCGCTGCACCCCAAGTGTCATTGAAGCCGGACATCAGATTCAACAGTTTCATATTGGAACCGTCATTGTTTTCTATAGGAGGAGATGGAAGTGTACAGGCTTCAGTAGTGTAGATCACCCAAATGGGAGGCCAAAGCTTTGACTATCCAGGCATGAGGGAATTTAGTTTTGCACTGGATGGAAGGTCGCAGTTAGACACCTGTGTCCCAGACACACCCCACTTTATTCAGGATAGGGGTGGATTTTCATTGAGTGGGCTCACATGTCTAGTCAGCAGTTGTTCTAGTATTGTTGTGCTACCTCAGTATTTTGTGTCTTTTGGCCGGTACAATGATGGGGGTTGTAATTGGACACTGATTTGTATTATCTCAGTAGCCAGATCAATGAGGCAATATGAGGACAGTGCTGCACCTACCTGAGCGGTGCCAGCCGAATGTCATGTTCTTGGTTGGTGGTCGGCTAGATATCCACAGTGAGAAGAGGCTGACACACATACTGCCCAGATCAGTCAGGAGATGGGCTGCGTCCGTCATAATGGCCAGGCTGTGGGCAATGTACCCTCCTAGAGGCAGACAGAAGCATTATGGGAGTGGATGCAGCACTTCACAGAGACTTTGCTTTAGGCGCTCAAGTTACCTGCAACCTCTCCGATCATGAAGAGAAAGCACACCACACAGGCGAAGTACAACTTCTTCCGTGCCTGTAGCTTCTGCTGATTGTCGGAGAATGAGCATGGACCATGGCAGTGCTGTGATATCGGTCTCTCCAGCTCAATGGACACAGCTGAACCCCCATTCTGGAACGGGAATCCCGGAAAGAGGTCCTTGGTGCCTGTGAAAAGACTGCAGCAGAAAAGAGGCTACTAGAAATAGGATCAACTGAGTGATCAACCTCTGTGTGAGCCACAATGAGCGAGAGAAGTGGAAAGATTAAGGGTCCATTTACACAGAAAGATTATCTGCCAAAGATTTGAAGCCAAAGCCAGAAACAGACTATAAACAGAGATCAGGTCATAAAGGAAAGCCTGAGATTTCTCCTCTTTTCAAATCCATTCCTGGCTTTGGCTTCAATAATCTGTCAGATAATCTTTCTATGTAAATGGCCCCTTAGGGTGTCTGGTGATAGACTATAGATATAGATAGCATATTTAATAAACACCAATGGTGCAGGGAAAAAAGGTAAGCGACCCTCAAATTGACTAACCTTTTGGTTTTACTTTCTCCTAATAGTGAACACACACTGGTGAACTACAGAGAATACCCGCGCTCCAGAATTTTCTCAGTTTTGTAAACCTTTGAGGAATGTGCATCCAGGCCTTTAAATTATCTAGTTTTTTTCCAGCTTCAAACATATCTATAAAATGCCTTCTGAAAGTTGTTCCCATCGGTGCATGGCTCACACCTTACCAACACAGATCTGACAATGCCCAGGCTTTAATGCAGAAAACCAAGAAATTACAGAGACTTCACTTCCCCATAAACTGGATGTTTACTCAATGAGCAACCGTATAGTGATCAGTCATATCAGTGACAAGTAATACAGTGGATTATCTGGTGACAATGAGACCTATCAAGGGGGGACAGTATTAACTAGATTTGCATTTCCAGGGAAATACATAGTGCTTGAAAAGAGCGCCCCTTTACCAGTGACTTCCATTTAACTTTAATCCTGGGTGCCGTCCCTTTAAGAGCGACTTTGGTCCCATCCCTTTAAGAGCAACTTGGCTCCCGTCCCTTTAAGAGCGACATGGGTCCCTTTAGGAGCGACCTGGGTCACTTTAAGAGCGACGTGGGTCCCTTCGCTCTTGAAGGGACCCAGGTCACTCTTAACGGAACCCAGGTCGCTCTTAAAGGGACCCAGTTCGCTCTTAAAGGTACCTAGGTCACTCTTAAAGGGTCCCAGGTTGCTCTTAAAGGTACCCAGGTCGCTCTTAAAGGGACCCAGGTCTCTCTTAATGGAACCCATTTCGCTCTTAAAGGGACCCAGATCACTCTTAAAGGGACCAATTTCACTCTAAAAGGGCCCCAGGTCGCTCTTAAAGGGCCCCCGTTGCACTTAATGGGACCCAAATGGCTTTTAAAGGGACCCAGGTTGCTCTTAAAGGGACCCATTTCGCTCTTAAAGGGACCCATTTCGCTCTTAAAGGGACCCAGATCGCTCTTAAAAGGACCCATTTTGCTCTTAAAGGGACATATTTTGCTCTAAAAGGGACATATTTCGCTTTTAAAGGGACCCAGGTCGCTCTTAAAGGGACATATTTCGCTCTTGAAGGGACATATTTCGCTCTTAAAGGGACCCAGGTTGCTCTTAAATGGACCAATTTCACTCTTAAAGGGACCAATTTTGCTCTTAAAGGGACCCAGGTCGCTCTTAAAAGGACCCATTTTGCTCTTAAAGGGACATATTTCGCTCTTAAAGGGACCCAGATCGCTCTTAAAGGGACCCAGGTCGCTCTTAAAAGGACCCATTTTGCTCTTAAAGCGACATATTTCGCTCTTAAAGGGACCCAGGTTGCTCTTAAAGGGACATATTTTGCTCTTAAAGGGACATATTTCGCTCTTAAAGGGACATATTTTGCTCTTAAAGGGACCCAGGTCGCTCTTAAAGGGACCCATTTCGCTCTTAAAGGGACCCAGATCGCTCTTAAAGGGACCCAGATTGCTCTTAAAGGGACCCAGATTGCTCTTAAAGGGACCCAGGTCGCTCTTAAAGGGACCCATTTTGCTCTTAAAGGGACCCAGGTCGCTCTTAAAGTGACCAATTTCACTCTTAAAGGGACCAATTTCACGCTTAAAGGGACCAATTTCGCTCTTAAAGGGACCCAGGTCGCTCTTAAAGGGACCCATTTTGCTCTTAAAGGGACCCAGGTTGCTCTTAAAAGGACCCATTTTGCTCTTAAAGGGACATATTTCACTCTTAAAGGGACATATTTTGCTCTTATAGGGACATATTTCGCTCTTAAAGGGACATATTTTGCTCTTAAAGGGACCCAGGTCGCTCTTAAAGGGACCCATTTTGCTCTTAAAGGGACATATTTCGCTCTTAAAGGGACCCATTTCGCGCTTAAAGGGACCCATTTCACTCTTAAAGGGACCCAGGTCGCTCCTAAAAGGACCCATTTTGCTCTTAAAGGGACATATTTCGCTCTTAAAGGGACATATTTCGCTCTTAAAGGGACATATTTTGCTCTTAAAGGGACCCAGGTCACTCTTAAAGGGACCCATTTTGCTCTTAAAGGGACCCATTTCGCTCTTAAAGGGACCCAGATCGCTCTTACAGGGACCCATTTTGCTCCTAAAGGGACCCAGATTGCTCTTAAAGGGACCCAGGTCGCTCTTAAAGGGACCCAGGTCGCTCTTAAAGGGACCAATTTTGCTCTTAAAGGGACCCAGGTCGCTCTTGAAGGGACCCATTTCGTTCTTAAAGGGACCCATTTTGCTCTTAAAGGGACCCAGATCGCTCTTAAAGGGACCCATTTCACTCTTAAAGGGACCCAGGTTGCTCTTAAAAGGACCCATTTTGCTCTTAAAGCGACATATTTCGCTCTTAAAGGGACCCAGGTCGCTCTTAAAGGGACATATTTCGCTCTTAAAGGGACATATTTCGCTCTTAAAGGGACCCAGGTTGCTCTTAAAGGGACATATTTTGCTCTAGAAGGGACCCAGGTTGCTCTTAAAGGGACCAATTTCGCTCTTAAAAGGACCCAGGTCGTTCTTAACCTCTTAAGGACATATGACGTACCGGTACATCATATGTTCGCACTTGCACTTTGAAGTGCCGCGATCCCGGGTGCCGCGTGTAGCCCGGGACCGCTGCTATTAGCGGGCACGGTCTGATCGCCGTGCCCGCTAATTAGCTAATCGGAGGCAGCTGTCAAAGTTGACAGCTGCCTCCGATTACCGGAGGCAACGTTTCCCTGGGGTCTAGTGGGGGAGATCGCTCCTCTGGGACCTTGTCCCGGAGGAGCGATCTCCGTTACTGATGCCGGCCGGGGACGCGTCCAAGATGGCGCCGTCCTCGGCTCGGCACTCGTTCGTTTTCGGCTGCAGCAGCCGAAAGCAAACGAGTGCCGATCTCATGGATCTCTGCAGCATATCTATGCTGCAGAGATCTCAATGAGAGATCCAAGTGTATATACTAGAAGTCCCCCAGGGGGAATAACCCTAACCCCAGGGGGAATAACCCTAACCCCAGGGGGGGAATAACCCTAACCCCAGGGGGAAATAACCCTAACCCCAGGGGGAATAACCCTAACCCCAGGGGGGGAATAACCCTAACCCCAGGGGGGGAATAACCCTAACCCCAGGGGGGGAATAACCCTAACCCCAGGGGAGGAATAACCCTAACCCCAGGGGGGAATAACCCTAACCCCAGGGGGGAATAACCCTAACCCCAGGGGAGGAATAACCCTAACCCCAGGGGGGAATAACCCTAACCCCAGGGGGGAATAACCCTAACCCCAGGGGGGAATAACCCTAACCCCAGGGGGGGAATAACCCTAACCCCAGGGGGGGAATAACCCTAACCCCAGGGGGGGAATAACCCTAACCCCAGGGGGGGAATAACCCTAACCCCAGGGGGGGAATAACCCTAACCCCAGGGGGGGAATAACCCTAACCCCAGGGGGGGAATAACCCTAACCCCAGGGGGAATAACCCTAACCCCAGGGGGAATAACCCTAACCCCAGGGGGGGAATAACCCTAACCCCAGGGGGGGAATAACCCTAACCCCAGGGGGAATAACCCTAACCCCAGGGGGGGAATAACCCTAACCCCAGGGGGAAATAACCCTAACCCCAGGAGGAATAACCCTGACCCCAGGGGAATAACCCTAACCCCAGGGGGGAATAACCCTAACCCCAGGGGGGAATAACCCTAACCCCAGGAGGAATAACCCTAACCCCAGGGGGGGAATAACCCTAACCCCAGGGGGGAATAACCCTAACCCCAGGGGGGGAATAACCCTAACTCCAGGGGGGAATAACCCTAACCCTAGGGGGGAATAACCCTAACCCCAGGGAGGCTTCTAGTATATGTGTAAAAAAAAAAAAAAAAGTGTCATTATTAGTAAAAATCCCCTCCCCTAATAAAAGTCTGAATCACCCCCCTTTTCCCAGGTTTTAAATAAAAGTAAACAAATAAATAAATAAACATGTTTGCTATCGCCGCGTGCGTAATCGCCCAAACTATTAATTAATCACATTCCTGATCTCGCACGGTAAACGGCGTCAGCGCAAAAAAATCCCAAAGTGCAAAATTGCGCATTTTTGGTCGCATCAAATCCAGAAAAAATGTAATAAAAAGCGATCAAAAAGACGTATATGCGCAATCAAGGTACCGATAGAAAGATCACACCATGGCGCAAAAAATGACACCTCACACAGCCCCATAGACCAAAGGATAAAAGCGCTATAAGCCTGGGAATGGAGCGATTTTAAGGAACGTATATTGGTTAACAACGGTTTGAATTTTTTACCGGCCATCAGATACAATATAAGTTATACATGTTATATATCGGTTTAATCGTAACAACTTGAGGAACATGCATAACAAGTCAGTTTTACCCCAGGGCGAATGGCGTAAAAACACATTTCCCCCAAATAAAAGAAATGCGGGTTTTTTTTCAATTTCACCACACTTTGAATTTTTTTCTGGTTTCGCAGTGACTTTATGCAAAAATTCAGCCGTCATTGCAAAGTACAATTAGTGACGCAAAAAATAAGGGCTCATGTGGGTTTCTAGGTGGAAAAATGCAAGTGCTATGGCCTTTTAAACACAAGGAGAAAAAAACGAAAACGTAAAAACGAAAATGGGCCACGTCCTTAAAGGGTTAAAAGGGACCCGGGCCACTCTTAAAGGGACCCAGGTCGCTCTAGCGACATGGGTCTCTTTAAGAGCGACATGGGTCCCATACCTTTTGGAGTGTCCCGTCCGTTTAAGAGCAACTTGGGTCCCGTCCCTTTAAGAGCGACTTGGATCCTTTTAAGAGCTACATGGGACCCTTTAAGAGCGACTTGGGTCAAGTCCCTTTAAGAGCGACTTGGATCCCTTTAAGAGCTACATGGGACCCTTTAAGAGCGACTTGGGTCCCGCCACTTTAAGAGCGACTTGGGTACCTTTAAGAACGACTTGGGTCCCTTTAAGAGCGACATGGCTCCCGTCCCTTTAAGAGAGACTTGGGTCCCTTTAAGACCGACTTGCGTTCCTTTAAGGGTGACCTGGGTCCCTTTAAGAGCGATCTGAGTACTTATAATGGTAAAGATCATTGCTCGGTTACCATGACAATCTTACTCATGTCGGGGAGACAAAATGGTTAAGGACCTTCCATATATTACATCTTCTATTGGCCAATAGTGGACATGTGACTGTGGATGTTGTGATACATTGCCTGACGAGATCTAAGAGTTCCTATTGGCTGCTATATTTCAGCTATTTGCATATGTGCTGTGATTGGCTGCTAGCGGTTAGAGTGTGGCCATTATTTGCAATGGGCCATTATTTTCTATGGGAAATTTGGGGTTGTTTAACGTAAATTTCTTAAAAGCGACAAATCCGATCGAAACGAAAAATAGATAGCACACCACACACCGCCGAGGGCTTTGAAACGCAGTTTGAACGGAGTGTGTGCACAAAGCGGTTCGGGCTGTATTACGCGCAGAAAATGGCTGGAAGAAGAAGAAGAAGAAGAAGAAGAAGAATACGGATTACAATATGGGGATTTTCAAGCACTATAATGAACCTCCCCAACAGTTACTGAAGGAGACAGTTTAGCGTTTCCCCATTAGACATTAGGTGGGCAGCTTGTGTCCATAAGTCTCCCCAGGAATAACATGTTATAGATATATAACCTTTATATATGTGTAACCCCTAGAATTGATTTATGGAGAGCAGCAGGCACAGTTATATTCATACCCCATTGTCAACCATACTGAACCAATATTGACGTTTTCCCCTCTAAATATTACTTCTCTTTTTAAGTGTTACTTATAGTATATTCAGTTTGTACTAAGCTAGATGGGGTTTCCTTAGTCAGCCCCTGGCAGAAGAGTGAAAACCTCCCCCATACCTCACAAGCTCTTGTTAAGACTCTTAGGGCCATATTCCACTGGACGATTATCGTTCAGATTATCGTTAAATCGCTCGAATCTAAACGATAATCGTTCGGTTGAAATGCAGTTAACGATTAACGACCGAATGAGAAATCGTTAATCGCTTTATAAGACCTGGACCTATTTTTATCGTTGCTCGTTCGCAAAACGTTCGCAAATCGTTCGCATTTGTTCAATAAGACATCGTTCGGTCATTCACAATAGATACGAACGCAATAGCGAATAAATAGCGAAGAAAAAAAACAATCGCAATTACGATCATAAGTAACGATTATCGTTCCATGGAAATGACTGAACGTTTTCAGGTCTTTCGCAATAGCGGTCGTTTGAGATCGTTAACGATTATGCAAACGATAATCGTCCGGTGGAATAGGGCCCTTACACTGGAAGCTTTATTAAGGGGTGGTAAATTGGAGGCACAGCTCCTATGGACTCTATAACTGGTAGATGCTTGCTCCCCACTCCTCCCCAGCTATAGCCAAAGAACCTCCCACTACTAATGTGCTGGTTGCGGCCATGGAGAGACTAGTGGGGCAGCTTGCAAAGATACATCCAGAAGGAAATTCCCAATGGTTGAGGGCTTTTTCCAGCATAGTGACCACCCCAGCCTCGGGAAGAGGGATAGAAAACTTGCAGGGATGTTGCTTTTCAGTACTTGGAGGAATGGCAGTGCTCTGATGTGGTAAAGAGGCGAAGGATAGTAGAAAGCCTGAAAGGACCGGCAATGGAGTGCAAGCTGCTGGGCGAGGTAAACCCCAAGTGACTCTCATGACTACATGGCTGCTGAAGATGCTTTCGGATCACCTGAGGATGCCACTGACCTCCTCTACAAGCTTCACGTCACCTACCAAGAGGCAGGGGAAAAGATGTCTGATTACCTCTATAGGTTGGACAAGCTGATCTACACAATAGTGTCAGAAGAGCGGCTTGACGCTAAGGAAGTGGACAACTGCCGTCTTGATTAAATGCTCCCGAGTGTTTTGACTCATGACCTGATTGCTCAGAGACAGGTGGCGGCTTTACACTGATGAGAAGGTGAAACAAACAACCCCCCCCCCCCCCCATCCTTTACTGGTGTTACATATGTTACAAAAGGGAAAGGGGGGACATGATGGAAACCTTTATATATGTTACAGGAGGAAGAAGGGAAAGGAGGGACATGATGGAAACCTTTATATATGTTACAGGAGGAAGAAGGGAAAGGGAGGACATGATGTAAACCTTTATATATGTTACAGGAGGAAGAAGGGAAAGGGAGGACATGATGGAAACCTTTATATATGTTACAGGAGGAAGAAGGGAAAGGAAGGACATGATGGAAACCTTTATATATGTTACAGGAGGAAGAAGGGAAAGGGAGGATGTGATGGAAACTTTATATATGTTACAGGAGGGAAGAAGGGAAAGGGGAGACATGATGGAAACCTTTATATATGTTACAGGAGGAAGAAGGGAAAGGAGGGACATGATGGAACCTTTATATATGTTACAGGAGGAAGAAGGGAAAGGGGTACATGATGGAAACCTTTATATATGTTACAGGAGGAAGAAGGGAAAGGGGAGGACATTATGGAAACCTTTATATATGTTACAGGAGGAAGAAGGGAAAGGAGGGACATGATGGAAACCTTTATATATGTTACAGGAGGAAGAAGGGAAAGGGGGACATGATGGAAACCTTTATATATGTTACAGGAGGAAGAAGGGAAAGGGAGGACATGATGGAAACCTTTATATATGTTACAGGAGGAAGAAGGGAAAGGGAGGACTTGATGGAAACCTTTATATATGTTACAGGAGGAAGAAGGGAAAGCGGAACATGATGGAAACCTTTATATATGTTACAGGAGGGAAGAATGGAAAGGGGGGGGGGCATGATGGAAACCTTTATATATGTTACAGGGGGAAGAAGGGAAAGGAGGACATGATGGAAACCTTTATATATGTTACAGGAGGAAGAAGGGAAAGGAGGACATGATGGAAACCTTTATATATATTACAGGAGGAAGAAGGGAAAGGGAGGACATGATGGAAACCTGTATATATGTTACAGGAGGAAGAAGGGAAAGGGGGGACATGATGGAAACCTTTATATATGTTACAGGAGGAAGAAGGGAAAGGGAGGACATGATGGAAACCTTTATATATGTTACAGGAGGAAGAAGGGAAAGGAGGACATGAGGGAAACCTTTATATATGTTACAGGAGGAAGAAGGGAAAGGGGGACATGATGGAAACCTTTATATATGTTACAGGAGGAAGAAGGGAAAGGGGGGACATGATGGAAACCTTTATATATGTTACAGGAGGAAGAAGGGAAAGGAAGGACATGATGGAAACCTTTATATATGTTACAGGAGGAAGAAGGGAAAGGGGGGGGCATGATGGAAACCTTTATATATGTTACAGGAGGAAGAAGGGAAAGGGAGGACATGATGGAAACCTTTATATATGTTACAGGAGGAAGAAGGGAAAGGAGGACATGAGGGAAACCTTTATATATGTTACAGGAGGAAGAAGGGAAAGGAAGGACATGATGGAAACCTTTATATATGTTACAGGAGGAAGAAGGGAAAGGGGGACATGATGGAAACCTTTATATATGTTACAGGAGGAAGAAGGGAAAGGGGGGACATGATGGAAACCTTTATATATGTTACAGGAGGAAGAAGGGAAAGGAAGGACATGATGGAAACCTTTATATATGTTACAGGAGGAAGAAGGGAAAGGGGGGGGCATGATGGAAACCTTTATATATGTTACAGGAGGAAGAAGGGAAAGGGAGGACATGATGGAAACCTTTATATATGTTACAGGAGGAAGAAGGGAAAGGGAGGATGTGATGGAAACTTTATATATGTTACAGGAGGGAAGAAGGGAAAGGGGAGACATGATGGAAACCTTTATATATGTTACAGGAGGAAGAAGGGAAAGGAGGGACATGATGGAACCTTTATATATGTTACAGGAGGAAGAAGGGAAAGGGGTACATGATGGAAACCTTTATATATGTTACAGGAGGAAGAAGGGAAAGGGGAGGACATTATGGAAACCTTTATATATGTTACAGGAGGAAGAAGGGAAAGGAGGGACATGATGGAAACCTTTATATATGTTACAGGAGGAAGAAGGGAAAGGGGGACATGATGGAAACCTTTATATATGTTACAGGAGGAAGAAGGGAAAGGGAGGACATGATGGAAACCTTTATATATGTTACAGGAGGAAGAAGGGAAAGGGAGGACTTGATGGAAACCTTTATATATGTTACAGGAGGAAGAAGGGAAAGCGGAACATGATGGAAACCTTTATATATGTTACAGGAGGGAAGAATGGAAAGGGGGGGGGGCATGATGGAAACCTTTATATATGTTACAGGGGGAAGAAGGGAAAGGAGGACATGATGGAAACCTTTATATATGTTACAGGAGGAAGAAGGGAAAGGAGGACATGATGGAAACCTTTATATATATTACAGGAGGAAGAAGGGAAAGGGAGGACATGATGGAAACCTGTATATATGTTACAGGAGGAAGAAGGGAAAGGGGGGACATGATGGAAACCTTTATATATGTTACAGGAGGAAGAAGGGAAAGGAGGACATGATGGAACCTTTATATATGTTACAAACTACTTCCCACGTCGCAACTCACCCCATGCGCCCTTGACCCCATCCCACCTTAATCCCGACCTTACCTAAGCATTCGTCCCATCACTGTCTCATCTCTTCAATCTATCACAAATTACTGGCATCTTTCCTCTCCATATAAACATGAACCATCACACCCATCCCTTGACCCCGCCTCCTTGTCCAGCTACCGCCCCATCTCACTTCTCCCCTTTGCCTCAACTCCTGGAACAACATGATTACCTTGAAGTATCCTCCCACTTCTCATCCAACTCGCTCTTTGACCCCCTACAATCTCGTTTCTGCCCTCACCAAAGTGGCCCTGACCTACTAACTGCCAGAGCCCGTGCTCCCTATCCTTGTCCTATCTTCTGCCTTTGACACAGTTGTCTCTCCTCCTACAAACTCTTTAATCCCTTGGTGTCACCGGCTCCGCTCTCTCCTGGATCTCCTCTTACCTCTCTAACCGCAGTTTTAGGGGCCTTTTAGACTAAATGATTTTTTGTTTTCTCCAATTAACAATGAACTATCGCAAACGAGCGCTTTTCTGAACGACTTGAAATCTTTCACCATTATAGACTGATAGTTCGTAATTGTTTCTACACTCTACTGTATGAGCAAACAATGTGTACATACACCGAACAATTAGTGAACAACTAACAATGATGTTATGGCCAGCTCAAAAAGATTTGGTCAACTCCAGAACAAATTGTCATTAGTCATTTGATCCTTGCCTGAATATACACGGAAAGATTATCAATAAAATTCCAACAATATAACGATTTTTTGCATAAAATTTTTGTGTAATACGGCCCTTAGTGTCTTCCACTTAGCTGGTCTCCCCCGAGGCTCTGGCCTCTTCTCTTCTCCATCTATACTTCTGGCCTGGGACCCATCATAGAGCCCCACGGCTTCAGGTACCACCTCTACGCTGAGGACACTCAGATCTACCTCTCCGGTCCAGATGTGAACTCTGCCATCCAGGATCCCAGAGTGTCTTATCAGCTACATCTTCCTCCTTCCACTTTGTAAAAGGCAACGTGGCCGAAAAGAACTAATCCTCCTTCCCCTATCTCGTTCCACCCCTCTAAATGATGATCAATGGCTGCACATCATGCATGTCGGCTGATCGTTGCCTTTTATGACTTAAATCTATTATCAGCTGTAATGGCCGATAGTCGGTCAAGCACAGACGATAATCACTTCACATAATTGGACCTTTAGGCCTCATTCACACGTCAGTATGATTTCCTGGATGAAATTCTGAATTCTCTATTTTTCGTACGCAAACCGCAAAAAAAACATCCGTTTTGCATCCGTATTGTGTTCAGTATTTTTATCCGTTTTTTTTTTTTTTGCGGATCCGCCAAAAAAAAGGTGTAGTGAAGAAAAAAGAGGGGATGGCAAAAATAATGTCATTTGCTGCCCCCCCCCCCCCCCCCCCCCAAAAAAAAGGTCATCTGGTTTTCTGGGGGTCATTTTACAGTCATTTCTATCAGGCAGGATATTTCTGGTAGGAACTTGGTGATGTCACAAAAAACGGATCCGAGATACGGATGGTTTTGCACATTGCAATGTACTCTCCGCAAATTTTGTGCTCTCCATAGACTTCTATTGAGGTGTCCATTCCATAATTACGGAACATATTACAACATGTCGGTTTTTTTGTCACAGATTGCGGATCCTCAAAAAAAATGAATGTATGAATAGCACCATTGGAAATAATGGGCTGTAATGGATTCCGTATTTCCTGGTCCGGGATAACGGATGAAAAATACTGACGTGTGAATTTAGCCTTGGGGTCACCTTTAACTCTACCCTGACTTTTAAAGCACACAATCAGACCCTGACCACCTCCTGCCGCCTTCAACTCAAAACCATTTCCTGAGTCCACTGTTTTCTTCACCCCTGACTAAACATCCTCCTGTCTGGCCTTCCATCTAACACCCTTGGTCCCCTCCAGTCTATTCTTAATTCTTATGCCGACTAATCCACCTCTCCCCTCTGTCAGTCCCTTCACTGGATCCCATTGCTCAACAAATTCATTTTACATTGTTGACTATGACATACAAGACCATCCACAACCTCTCCCCTCCCTATACCTCTGACCTGATATCCCGCTACCGTCCCTCACACAACCTCTGATCCTCCAACAATCTCCTTTTCTGCTCCCCCTTGTTCGTAACACACCCAACTGCCTTCAAGATGTCTCCCAAGTTTCCCCCATACTGTGGAACTCGCTCCCCAGACACATCCGGTTCTCATCCACCACCAAGACCTTCAAAAGTAACCTGAAAACCCATCTCTATATACTAGGTTATAACCTATAATAATTCGGGATCATACTGGGACTAGCTGCACCACTATCTCCTTACCCTCACCTTGTAGATTGTAATTGCAGGCAGGCTCCTCTCTCCCTATGTAATACCTGGCGGGCAGGCTCCTCTCTCCCTATGTAATACCTGGCGGGCAGGCTCCTCTCTCCCTATGTAATACCTGGCGGGCAGGCTCCTCTCTCCCTATGTAATACCTGGCGGGCATTATCCTCTCTCCCTATGTAATACCTGGCGGGCAGGCTCCTCTCTCCCTATGTAATACCTGGCGGGCAGGCTCCTCTCTCCCTATGTAATACTTTAAGAGTTCTTCCCATATGTACAGGCCATAAAAATGATGACGTGCAACTTACATCTTAGAGCAGCGCTTCTCAAACTGCGACCCATCACCTCCTCTGTGCCCCCATCACCTCCTCTGTCACCCCCATCACCTCCTCTGTGCCCCCATCACCTCCTCTGTGCCCCCATCACCTCCTCTGTCACCCCCATCACCTCCTCTGTGCCCCCATCACCTCCTCTGTCACCCCCATCACCTCCTCTGTGCCCCCTCACCTCCTCTGTCACCCCCATCACCTCCTCTGTGCCCCCATCACCTCCTCTGTGCCCCATCACCTCCTCTGTGCCCCCATCACCTCCTCTGTGCCCCATCACCTCCTCTGTGCCCCATCACCTCCTCTGTCACCCCCATCACCTCCTCTGTGCCCCATCACCTCCTCTGTGCCCCCATCACCTCCTCTGTCACCCCCATCACCTCCTCTGTCACCCCCATCACCTCCTCTGTGCCCCCATCACCTCCTCTGTCACCCCCATCACCTCCTCTGTGCCCCCATCACCTCCTCTGTGCCCCATCACCTCCTCTGTGCCCCCATCACCTCCTCTGTGCCCCATCACCTCCTCTGTCACCCCCATCACCTCCTCTGTGCCCCCATCACCTCCTCTGTGCCCCCTCACCTCCTCTGTGCCCCCATCACCTCCTCTGTGCCCCCTCACCCCCTCTGTGCCCCCATCACCTCCTCTGTCACCCCCACCACCTCCTCTGTCACCCCCATCACCTCCTCTGTCACCCCCATCACCTCCTCTGTGCCCCCCTCACCTCCTCTGTGCCCCCATCACCTCCTCTGTGCCCCCATCACCTCCTCTGTGCCCCCATCACCTCCTCTGTGCCCCCATCACCTCCTCTGTCACCCCCATCACCTCCTCTGTGCCCCCATCACCTCCTCTGTCACCCCCATCACCTCCTCTGTGCCCCCTCACCTCCTCTGTCACCCCCATCACCTCCTCTGTGCCCCCATCACCTCCTCTGTGCCCCCATCACCTCCTCTGTGCCCCCATCACCTCCTCTGTGCCCCATCACCTCCTCTGTGCCCCATCACCTCCTCTGTCACCCCCATCACCTCCTCTGTGCCCCATCACCTCCTCTGTGCCCCCATCACCTCCTCTGTCACCCCATCACCTCCTCTGTCACCCCCATCACCTCCTCTGTGCCCCCATCACCTCCTCTGTCACCCCCATCACCTCCTCTGTGCCCCCATCACC
Organism: Dendropsophus ebraccatus; assembly: GCA_027789725.1. Lineage (NCBI taxonomy): Eukaryota > Metazoa > Chordata > Amphibia > Anura > Hylidae > Dendropsophus > Dendropsophus ebraccatus. The sequence continues at coordinate 2,009,438 of JAQFWZ010000005.1, forward strand.
TCCTCTGTCACCCCCATCACCTCCTCTGTGCCCCCATCACCTCCTCTGTGCCCCCTCACCTCCTCTGTGCCCATCACCTCCTCTGTCACCCCCATCACCTCCTCTGTCACCCCCACCACCTCCTCTGTGCCCCCATCACCTCCTCTGTGCCCCCCATCACCTCCTCTGTCACCCCCACCACCTCCTCTGTCACCCCCATCACCTCCTCTGTCACCCCCATCACCTCCTCTGTGCCCCCCTCACCTCCTCTGTGCCCCCATCACCTCCTCTGTGCCCCCATCACCTCCTCTGTCACCCCCATCACCTCCTCTGTGCCCCTATCACCTCCTCTGTCACCCCCACCACCTCCTCTGTGCCCCCATCACCTCCTCTGTGCCCCCATCACCTCCTCTGTGCCCCCATCACCTCCTCTGTGCCCCCATCTCCTCCTCTGTGCCCCATCACCTCCTCTGTGCCCCCATCACCTCCTCTGTGCCCCCTCACCCCCTCTGTGCCCCCATCACCTCCTCTGTGCCCCCATCACCTCCTCTGTGCCCCCATCACCTCCTCTGTCACCCCCATCACCTCCTCTGTGCCCCCATCACCTCCTCTGTGCCCCCCTCACCTCCTCTGTGCCCCCATCACCTCCTCTGTGCCCCCATCACCTCCTCTGTCACCCCCATCCACTCCTCTGTCACCCCCATCACCTCCTCTGTGCCCCCCATCACCTCCTCTGTGCCCCCTCACCTCCTCTGTGCCCCCATCACCTCCTCTGTGGCCCCCCATCACCTCCTCTGTGCCCATCACCTCCTCTGTGCCCCCCATCAACCTCCTCTGTGCCCCCATCACCTCCTCTGTGCCCATCACCCATCCTCGGTCACCCCCCTCACCTCCTCTGTGCCCCCATCACCTCCTCTGTGCCCATCACCTCCTCTATCACCCCCATCACCTCCTCTGTGCCCCCATCACCTCCTCTGTGCCCCCATCACCTCCTCTGTGCCCCTCACCTCCTCTGTCACCCCCTCACCTCCTCTGTCACCCCCCCTCACCTCCTCTGTCACCCCCATCACCTCCTCTGCCCCCCCACCTCCTCTGTGCCCCCATCACCTCCTCTGTGCCCCCATCACCTCCTCTGTCACCCCCATCACCTCCTCTGTCACCCCCATCACCTCCTCTGTCAACCCCATCACCTCCTCTGTCACCCCCCTCACCTCCTCTGTGCCCCCATCACCTCCTCTGTGCCCCATCACCTCCTCTGTCACCCCCATCACCTCCTCTGTCACCCCCCTCACCTCCTCTGTGCCCCCATCACCTCCTCTGTCACCCCCATCACCTCCTCTGTCACCCCCATCACCTCCTCTGTGCCCCTCACCTCCTCTGTGCCCCCATCACCTCCTCTGTCACCCCCATCACCTCCTCTGCTCAACCCCCATCACCTCCTCTGTCACCACCCATCACCTCCTCTGGTCCACCCCATCACCTCCTCTGTCACCCCCATCACCTCCTCTGTCACCCCCCCTCACCTCCTCTGTGCCCCCATCACCTCCTCTGTGCCCCATCACCTCCTCTGTCACCCCCCATCACCTCCTCTGTCACCCCCCTCACCTCCTCTGTGCCCCCATCACCTCCTCTGTGCCCCCATCACCTCCTCTGTCACCCCCATCACCTCCTCTGTCACCCCCCTCACCTCCTCTGTGCCCCCATCACCTCCTCTGTGCCCCATCACCTCCTCTGTCACCCCCATCACCTCCTCTGTCACCCCCATCACCTCCTCTGTGCCCCTCACCTCCTCTGTGCCCCCATCACCTCCTCTGTCACCCCCATCACCTCCTCTGTCACCCCCCTCACCTCCTCTGTGCCCCATCACCTCCTCTGTCACCCCCACCACCTCCTCTGTCACCCCCATCACCTCCTCTGTGCCCCCATCACCTCCTCTGTCACCCCCACCACCTCCTCTGTGCCCCCATCTCCTCCTCTGTCACCCCCACCACCTCCTCTGTGCCCCCATCACCTCCTCTGTGCCCCCATCACCTCCTCTGTGCCCCTCACCTCCTCTGTGCCCCTCACCTCCTCTGTGCCCCTCACCTCCTCTGTGCCCCTCACCTCCTCTGTCACCCCCATCACCTCCTCTGTGCCCCATCACCTCCTCTGTCACCCCCATCACCTCCTCTGTCACCCCCACCACCTCCTCTGTGCCCCCATCACCTCCTCTGTCACCCCCATCACCTCCTCTGTGCCCCCATCACCTCCTCTGTGCCCCCTCACCTCCTCTGTGCCCCCACCACCTCCTCTGTGCCCCCATCACCTCCTCTGTCACCCCCCTCACCTCCTCTGTGCCCCCATCACCTCCTCTGTGCCCCCCTCACCTCCTCTGTGCCCCCATCACCTCCTCTGTGCCCATCACCTCCTCTGTGCCCCCATCACCTCCTCTGTCACCCCCACCACCTCCTCTGTCACCCCCATCACCTCCTCTGTGCCCCCCTCACCTCCTCTGTGCCCCCACCACCTCCTCTGTCACCCCCATCACCTCCTCTGTGCCCCCATCACCTCCTCTGTGCCCCCATCTCCTCCTCTGTGCCCCATCACCTCCTCTATGCCCCCATCACCTCCTCTGTGCCCCCTCACCCCCTCTGTGCCCCCTCACCTCCTCTGTGCCCCCTCACCTCCTCTGTGCCCCCATCACCTCCTCTGTGCCCCCATCACCTCCTCTGTGCCCCCATCACCTCCTCTGTCACCCCCATCACCTCCTCTGTCACCCCCATCACCTCCTCTGTCACCCCCATCACCTCCTCTGTGCCCCCCATCACCTCCTCTGTGCCCCCCATCACCTCCTCTGTGCCCCCCATCACCTCCTCTGTGCCCCCCATCACCTCCTCTGTGCCCATCACCTCCTCTGTGCCCCCCATCACCTCCTCTGTGCCCATCACCTCCTCTGTCACCCCCATCACCTCCTCTGTGCCCCCATCACCTCCTCTGTGCCCATCACCTCCTCTATCACCCCCATCACCTCCTCTGTGCCCCCATCACCTCCTCTGTGCCCATCACCTCCTCTGTCACCCCCACCACCTCCTCTGTGCCCCCATCACCTCCTCTGTGCCCCCATCACCTCCTCTGTGCCCCCATCACCTCCTCTGTGCCCCCATCACCTCCTCTGTGCCCCCATCACCTCCTCTGTGCCCCATCACCTCCTCTGTCACCCCCATCACCTCCTCTGTGCCCCCATCACCTCCTCTGTCACCCCCATCACCTCCTCTGTGCCCCCATCACCTCCTCTGTCACCCCCATCACCTCCTCTGTGCCCCCCTCACCTCCTCTGTCACCCCCATCACCTCCTCTATCACCCCCATCACCTCCTCTGTGCCCCCATCACCTCCTCTGTCACCCCCATCACCTCCTCTGTGCCCCCATCACCTCCTCTATCACCCCCATCACCTCCTCTGTCACCCCCATCACCTCCTCTATCACCCCCATCACCTCCTCTGTCACCCCCACCACCTCCTCTGTGCCCCCATCTCCTCCTCTGTCACCCCCACCACCTCCTCTGTGCCCCCATCACCTCCTCTGTGCCCCCATCACCTCCTCTGTCACCCCCACCACCTCCTCTGTGCCCCCATCACCTCCTCTGTGCCCCCATCACCTCCTCTGTGCCCCCATCACCTCCTCTGTCACCCCCACCACCTCCTCTGTGCCCCCATCACCTCCTCTGTGCCCCCATCACCTCCTCTGTGCCCCCATCACCTCCTCTGTGCCCCCATCACCTCCTCTGTCACCCCCACCACCTCCTCTGTGCCCCCATCACCTCCTCTGTCACCCCCATCACCTCCTCTGTCACCCCCATCACCTCCTCTGTGCCCCCATCACCTCCTCTGTCACCCCCACCACCTCCTCTGTGCCCCCATCACCTCCTCTGTGCCCCCATCACCTCCTCTGTCACCCCCATCACCTCCTCTGTCACCCCCACCACCTCCTCTGTGCCCCCATCACCTCCTCTGTCACCCCCATCACCTCCTCTGTCACCCCCATCACCTCCTCTGTGCCCCCATCACCTCCTCTGTCACCCCCACCACCTCCTCTGTGCCCCCATCACCTCCTCTGTCACCCCCATCACCTCCTCTGTGCCCCCATCACCTCCTCTGTGCCCCCATCACCTCCTCTGTGCCCCCATCACCTCCTCTGTCACCCCCACCACCTCCTCTGTGCCCCCATCACCTCCTCTGTGCCCCCATCACCTCCTCTGTGCCCCCATCACCTCCTCTGTGCCCCATCACCTCCTCTGTGCCCCCTCACCTCCTCTGTGCCCCCATCACCTCCTCTGTGCCCCCATCACCTCCTCTGTCACCCCCACCACCTCCTCTGTGCCCCCATCACCTCCTCTGTGCCCCCATCACCTCCTCTGTGCCCCCATCACCTCCTCTGTGCCCCCTCACCTCCTCTGTGCCCCCATCACCTCCTCTGTGCCCCCATCACCTCCTCTGTGCCCCCATCACCTCCTCTGTCACCCCCATCACCTCCTCTGTGCCCCCTCACCTCCTCTGTGCCCCATCACCTCCTCTGTGCCCCCATCACCTCCTCTGTCACCCCCATCACCTCCTCTGTGCCCCCTCACCTCCTCTGTGCCCCCATCACCTCCTCTGTGCCCCCATCACCTCCTCTGTCACCCCCATCACCTCCTCTGTGCCCCCTCACCTCCTCTGTGCCCCCATCACCTCCTCTGTCACCCCCACCACCTCCTCTGTGCCCCCATCACCTCCTCTGTGCCCCCATCACCTCCTCTGTGCCCCCATCACCTCCTCTGTGCCCCCTCACCTCCTCTGTGCCCCCATCACCTCCTCTGTGCCCCCATCACCTCCTCTGTGCCCCCATCACCTCCTCTGTGCCCCCCTCACCTCCTCTGTCACCCCCATCACCCCCTCTGTCACCCCCATCACCTCCTCTGTCACCCCCATCACCCCCTCTGTCACCCCCATCACCTCCTCTGTGCCCCCATCACCTCTTCTGTGCCCATCACCTCCTCTGTGCCCCCACCACCTCCTCTGTGCCCCCTCACCTCCTCTGTGCCCCCATCACCTCCTCTGTGCCCCCATCACCTCCTCTGTGCCCCATCACCTCCTCTGTGCCCCCATCACCTCCTCTGTGCCCCCTCACCTCCTCTGTGCCCCCATCACCTCCTCTGTCACCCCCATCACCTCCTCTGTGCCCCCATCACCTCCTCTGTGCCCCCATCACCTCCTCTGTCACCCCCCTCACCTCCTCTGTGCCCCATCACCTCCTCTGTGCCCCCCTCACCTCCTCTGTCACCCCCCTCACCTCCTCTGTCACCCCCATCACCTCCTCTGTGCCCCCATCACCTCTTCTGTGCCCATCACCTCCTCTGTGCCCCCATCACCTCCTCTGTGCCCCCATCACCTCCTCTGTCACCCCCATCACCTCCTCTGTGCCCCCTCACCTCCTCTGTCACCCCCATCACCCCCTCTGTCACCCCCATCACCTCCTCTGTCACCCCCATCACCTCCTCTGTGCCCCCATCACCTCCTCTGTCACCCCCATCACCTCCTCTGTGCCCCCATCACCTCCTCTGTGCCCCCATCACCTCCTCTGTCACCCCCATCACCTCCTCTGTGCCCCCATCACCTCCTCTGTGCCCTATCACCTCCTCTGTGCCCCCATCACCTCCTCTGTCACCCCCATCACCTCCTCTGTGCCCCCTCACCTCCTCTGTCACCCCCATCACCTCCTCTGTGCCCCCATCACCTCCTCTGTGCCCCCATCACCTCCTCTGTGCCCCCATCACCTCCTCTGTGCCCCATCACCTCCTCTGTGCCCCATCACCTCCTCTGTCACCCCCATCACCTCCTCTGTGCCCCCATCACCTCCTCTGTCACCCCCATCACCTCCTCTGTCACCCCCATCACCTCCTCTGTGCCCCCATCACCTCCTCTGTCACCCCCATCACCTCCTCTGTGCCCCCATCACCTCCTCTGTCACCCCCATCACCTCCTCTGTGCCCCCATCACCTCCTCTGTGCCCCCTCACCTCCTCTGTGCCCATCACCTCCTCTGTCACCCCCATCACCTCCTCTGTCACCCCCACCACCTCCTCTGTGCCCCCATCACCTCCTCTGTGCCCCCATCACCTCCTCTGTCACCCCCACCACCTCCTCTGTCACCCCCATCACCTCCTCTGTCACCCCCATCACCTCCTCTGTGCCCCATCACCTCCTCTGTGCCCCCATCACCTCCTCTGTGCCCCATCACCTCCTCTGTGCCCCCATCACCTCCTCTGTGCCCCCCTCACCTCCTCTGTGCCCCCATCACCTCCTCTGTGCCCCCATCACCTCCTCTGTGCCCCCATCACCTCCTCTGTGCCCATCACCTCCTCTGTGCCCCCATCACCTCCTCTGTGCCCCCCTCACCTCCTCTGTCACCCCCATCACCTCCTCTGTGCCCCCATCACCTCCTCTGTGCCCTATCACCTCCTCTGTGCCCCCATCACCTCCTCTGTGCCCCCATCACCTCCTCTGTCACCCCCATCACCTCCTCTGTGCCCCCTCACCTCCTCTGTCACCCCCATCACCTCCTCTGTGCCCCCATCACCTCCTCTGTGCCCCCATCACCTCCTCTGTGCCCCCATCACCTCCTCTGTGCCCCATCACCTCCTCTGTGCCCCATCACCTCCTCTGTCACCCCCATCACCTCCTCTGTGCCCCATCACCTCCTCTGTGCCCCCATCACCTCCTCTGTCACCCCCATCACCTCCTCTGTCACCCCCATCACCTCCTCTGTGCCCCCATCACCTCCTCTGTCACCCCCATCACCTCCTCTGTGCCCCCATCACCTCCTCTGTCACCCCCATCACCTCCTCTGTGCCCCCATCACCTCCTCTGTGCCCCCATCACCTCCTCTGTCACCCCCATCACCTCCTCTGTGCCCATCACCTCCTCTGTCACCCCCATCACCTCCTCTGTCACCCCCACCACCTCCTCTGTGCCCCCATCACCTCCTCTGTGCCCCCATCACCTCTTCTGTGCCCATCACCTCCTCTGTGCCCCCATCACCTCCTCTGTCACCCCCATCACCTCCTCTGTGCCCCCCTCACCTCCTCTGTCACCCCCCTCACCTCCTCTGTCACCCCCATCACCCCCTCTGTCACCCCCATCACCTCCTCTGTCACCCCCATCACCTCCTCTGTGCCCCCATCACCTCCTCTGTCACCCCCATCACCTCCTCTGTGCCCCCATCACCTCCTCTGTGCCCCATCACCTCCTCTGTCACCCCCATCACCTCCTCTGTGCCCCCATCACCTCCTCTGTGCCCTATCACCTCCTCTGTGCCCCCATCACCTCCTCTGTGCCCCCATCACCTCCTCTGTCACCCCCATCACCTCCTCTGTGCCCCCTCACCTCCTCTGTCACCCCCATCACCTCCTCTGTGCCCCCATCACCTCCTCTGTGCCCCCATCACCTCCTCTGTGCCCCCATCACCTCCTCTGTGCCCCATCACCTCCTCTGTGCCCCATCACCTCCTCTGTCACCCCCATCACCTCCTCTGTGCCCCATCACCTCCTCTGTGCCCCCATCACCTCCTCTGTCACCCCCATCACCTCCTCTGTCACCCCCATCACCTCCTCTGTGCCCCCATCACCTCCTCTGTCACCCCCATCACCTCCTCTGTGCCCCCATCACCTCCTCTGTCACCCCCATCACCTCCTCTGTGCCCCCATCACCTCCTCTGTGCCCCCATCACCTCCTCTGTCACCCCCATCACCTCCTCTGTGCCCATCACCTCCTCTGTCACCCCCATCACCTCCTCTGTCACCCCCACCACCTCCTCTGTGCCCCCATCACCTCCTCTGTGCCCCCATCACCTCCTCTGTCACCCCCACCACCTCCTCTGTGCCCCCTTCACCTCCTCTGTGCCCCCATCACCTCCTCTGTGCCCCCATCACCTCCTCTGTCACCCCCATCACCTCCTCTGTGCCCCCATCACCTCCTCTGTGCCCCCATCTCCTCCTCTGTGCCCCATCACCTCCTCTGTCGCCCCCATCACCTCCTCTGTGCCCCCCCCTCACCCCCTCTGTGCCCCCATCACCTCCTCGGTGCCCCCATCACCTCCTCTGTGCCCCCATCACCTCCTCTGTCACCCCCATCACCTCCTCTGTGCCCCCATCACCTCCTCTGTCCCCCCATCACCTCCTCTGTCACCCCCATCACCTCCTCTGTCACCCCCATCACCTCCTCTGTGCCCCCATCACCTCCTCTGTGCCCCCTCACCTCCTCTGTGCCCCCATCACCTCCTCTGTCACCCCCATCACCTCCTCTGTGCCCCCATCACCTCCTCTGTGCCCCCCATCACCTCCTCTGTGCCCATCACCTCCTCTGTGCCCCCATCACCTCCTCTGTGCCCCCATCACCTCCTCTGTGCCCATCACCTCCTCTGTCACCCCCATCACCTCCTCTGTGCCCCCATCACCTCCTCTGTGCCCCCTCACCTCCTCTGTGCCCCCATCACCTCCTCTGTGCCCCCATCACCTCCTCTGTGCCCCCATCACCTCCTCTGTGCCCCTCACCTCCTCTGTCACCCCCATCACCTCCTCTGTCACCCCCATCACCTCCTCTGTCACCCCCATCACCTCCTCTGTCACCCCCATCACCTCCTCTGTCACCCCCATCACCTCCTCTGTCACCCCCATCACCTCCTCTGTGCCCCCATCACCTCCTCTGTGCCCCCCATCACCTCCTCTGTCACCCCCATCACCTCCTCTGTGCCCCCATCACCTCCTCTGTGCCCCATCACCTCCTCTGTGCCCCCCATCACCTCCTCTGTCACCCCCATCACCTCCTCTGTGCCCCCATCACCTCCTCTGTGCCCCCATCACCTCCTCTGTCACCCCCATCACCTCCTCTGTCACCCCCATCACCTCCTCTGTCACCCCCATCACCTCCTCTGTCACCCCCATCACCTCCTCTGTGCCCCTCACCTCCTCTGTGCCCCCATCACCTCCTCTGTGCCCCCATCACCTCCTCTGTCACCCCCATCACCTCCTCTGTCACCCCCATCACCTCCTCTGTGCCCCCCATCACCTCCTCTGTCACCCCCCTCACCTCCTCTGTGCCCCCATCACCTCCTCTGTGCCCCCCTCACCTCCTCTGTGCCCCATCACCTCCTCTGTCACCCCCACCACCTCCTCTGTGCCCCATCACCTCCTCTGTCACCCCCATCACCTCCTCTGTCACCCCCACCACCTCCTCTGTGCCCCCATCACCTCCTCTGTCACCCCCATCACCTCCTCTGTGCCCCCATCACCTCCTCTGTGCCCCCTCACCTCCTCTGTGCCCCCACCACCTCCTCTGTGCCCCCATCACCTCCTCTGTCACCCCCCTCACCTCCTCTGTGCCCCCATCACCTCCTCTGTGCCCCCCTCACCTCCTCTGTGCCCCCATCACCTCCTCTGTGCCCCCATCACCTCCTCTGTGCCCATCACCTCCTCTGTCACCCCCACCACCTCCTCTGTGCCCCCATCACCTCCTCTGTGCCCCCATCACCTCCTCTGTGCCCCCATCACCTCCTCTGTGCCCCCATCACCTCCTCTGTGCCCCCATCACCTCCTCTGTGCCCCATCACCTCCTCTGTCACCCCCATCACCTCCTCTGTGCCCCCATCACCTCCTCTGTGCCCCCATCACCTCCTCTGTGCCCCCATCACCTCCTCTGTCACCCCCATCACCTCCTCTGTGCCCCATCACCTCCTCTGTGCCCCCATCACCTCCTCTGTGCCCCCATCACCTCCTCTGTCACCCCCATCACCTCCTCTGTGCCCCATCACCTCCTCTGTCACCCCATCACCCTCCTCTGTGCCCCCTCACCTCCTTCTGTCACCCCCATCACCTCTCTGTGCCCCCATCCCTCCTCTGTGCCCCCATCACCTCCTCTGTGCCCCCATCACCTCCTCTGTCACCCCATCACCTCCTCTATCACCCCATCCTCTGTCACCCCCCACCACCTCCTCTGTCACCCCCATCCCCTCCTCTGTGCCCCCCATCACCTCCTCTGTCACCCCCATCACCTCCTCGTGCCCCCATCACCTCCCTCTGTCACCCCCATCACCTCCTCTGGCCCCCATCACCTCCTCTGTGCCCACCCTCACCTCCTCTGTCACCCCCATCCACCTCCTCTGTCCCCCCCATCACCTCCTCTGTGCCCCCATCACCTCCTCTGTGCCCCCATCACATCCCCTGTCACCCCCACCACCTCCTCTGTGCCCCCATCACCTCCTCTGTGCCCATCACCTCCTCTGTGCCCCCATCACCTCCTCTGTGCCCCCATCACCTCCTCTGTGCCCCCATCACCTCCTCTGTGCCCCATCACCTCCTCTGTGCCCCCTCACCTCCTCTGTGCCCCCATCACCTCCTCTGTGCCCCCATCACCTCCTCTGTCACCCCCATCACCTCCTCTGTCACCCCCATCACCTCCTCTGTCACCCCCATCACCTCCTCTGTCACCCCCACCACCTCCTCTGTGCCCCCATCACCTCCTCTGTGCCCCCATCACCTCCTCTGTGCCCCCATCACCTCCTCTGTGCCCCCTCACCTTTTCTGTGCCCCCATCACCTCCTCTGTGCCCCCATCACCTCCTCTGTGCCCCCATCACCTCCTCTGTCACCCCCATCACCTCCTCTGTGCCCCCTCACCTCCTCTGTGCCCCCATCACCTCCTCTGTGCCCCCATCACCTCCTCTGTGCCCCCATCACCTCCTCTGTCACCCCCCCTCACCTCCTCTGTGCCCCCTCACCTCCTCTGTGCCCCCATCACCTCCTCTGTGCCCCCTCACCTCCTCTGTGCCCCCATCACCTCCTCTGTGCCCCCATCACCTCCTCTGTGCCCCCATCACCTCCTCTGTCACCCCCATCACCTCCTCTGTGCCCCCTCACCTCCTCTGTGCCCCCATCACCTCCTCTGTGCCCCCATCACCTCCTCTGTGCCCCCATCACCTCCTCTGTCACCCCCATCACCTCCTCTGTGCCCCCATCACCTCCTCTGTGCCCCCATCACCTCCTCTGTCACCCCCATCACCTCCTCTGTGCCCCCCTCACCTCCTCTGTCACCCCCCTCACCTCCTCTGTCACCCCCATCACCCCCTCTGTCACCCCATCACCTCCTCTGTCACCCCCATCACCCCCTCTGTCACCCCCATCACCTCCTCTGTGCCCCCATCACCTCTTCTGTGCCCATCACCTCCTCTGTGCCCCCACCACCTCCTCTGTGCCCCCTCACCTCCTCTGTGCCCCCATCACCTCCTCTGTGCCCCCATCACCTCCTCTGTCACCCCCACCACCTCCTCTGTCACCCCCATCACCTCCTCTGTGCCCCCATCACCTCCTCTGTGCCCCCTCACCTCCTCTGTGCCCCCATCACCTCCTCTGTGCCCCCATCACCTCCTCTGTCACCCCCACCACCTCCTCTGTGCCCCCATCACCTCCTCTGTCACCCCCACCACCTCCTCTGTGCCCCCTCACCTCCTCTGTGCCCATCACCTCCTCTGTGCCCATCACCTCCTCTGTCACCCCCATCACCTCCTCTATCACCCCCATCACCTCCTCTGTCACCCCCATCACCTCCTCTGTGCCCCCATCACCTCCTCTGTCACCCCCCTCACCTCCTCTGTGCCCCATCACCTCCTCTGTGCCCCCCTCACCTCCTCTGTCACCCCCCTCACCTCCTCTGTCACCCCCATCACCCCCTCTGTCACCCCCATCACCTCCTCTGTCACCCCCATCACCTCCTCTGTCACCCCCATCACCTCCTCTGTGCCCCCCATCACCTCTTCTGTGCCCATCACCTCCTCTGTGCCCCCATCACCTCCTCTGTGCCCCCATCACCTCCTCTGTCACCCCCATCACCTCCTCTGTGCCCCCCTCACCTCCTCTGTCACCCCCCTCACCTCCTCTGTCACCCCCATCACCCCCTCTGTCACCCCCATCACCTCCTCTGTCACCCCCATCACCCCCTCTGTCACCCCATCACCTCCTCTGTGCCCCCATCACCTCCTCTGTGCCCATCACCTCCTCTGTGCCCCCTCACCTCCTCTGTGCCCCCATCACCTCCTCTGTGCCCCCATCACCTCCTCTGTGCCCCTCACCTCCTCTGTCACCCCCACCACCTCCTCTGTGCCCCCATCACCTCCTCTGTGCCCATCACCTCCTCTGTGCCCATCACCTCCTCTGTGCCCATCACCTCCTCTGTGCCCCCTCACCTCCTCTGTGCCCCCTCACCTCCTCTGTGCCCCCATCACCTCCTCTGTCACCCCCATCACCTCCTCTGTGCCCCTCACCTCCTCTGTCACCCCCACCACCTCCTCTGTCACCCCCATCACCTCCTCTGTGCCCCATCACCTCCTCTGTGCCCCCATCACCTCCTCTGTCACCCCCATCACCTCCTCTGTGCCCCCATCACCTCCTCTGTGCCCCCATCACCTCCTCTGTGCCCCCATCACCTCCTCTGTGCCCCCATCACCTCCTCTGTGCCCCCATCACCTCCTCTGTGCCCCCATCACCTCCTCTGTGCCCCCATCACCTCCTCTGTGCCCCCATCACCTCCTCTGTCACCCCCATCACCTCCTCTGTGCCCCACCACCTCCTCTGTGCCCCCATCACCTCCTCTGTGCCCCCTCCTCACTCTGCCAGGAGCACCGCATGCACAGAAATGGGGTACGGAGGAGAGAGGGAGCGGACACCGAAATAGGAGGTTAAGGATGGAACCATGCTGGTGTGTGTGTAAGCTGCCAGGGGAGTAGGGGGGGTTACGGAGAAAGGAGTGCTGCACTGTGATGCTAGTTTACAGGTGGAGCAGTATGTGGTGTTGGGTTTTTGCCGATGGAGCAGTACTTATTTCTGCACTTTGGTGCTTATTTGGCGGTGCTCTGGGGAATAATGTGCACTACATGGCGGTATTAGGCATTGCATAGTAGTAGGTGTTTGTTGGTGAGGCCCGAGCATCAATATGGATCCCCAGGTGAGGCCCGAGAACAAAAAGTTTGAGAAGCACTGCCATAGAAAACTGTGAAATGTATTTAGTCTACCCGCGCGGAGGGAGCAGCCCGGGATAGCCGCGCGGAGGGAGCAGCCCGGGATAGCCGCGCGGAGGGAGCAGCCCGGGATAGCCGCGCGGAGGGAGCAGCCCGGGATAGCCGCGCGGAGGGAGCAGCCCGGGATAGCCGCGCGGAGGGAGCAGCCCGGGATAGCCGCGCGGAGGGAGCAGCCCGGGATAGCCGCGCGGAGGGAGCAGCCCGGGATAGCCGCGCGGAGGGACCAGCCCGGGATAGGCGCGCAGGGGGACCAGCCCGGGATAGCCGCACAGAATGAGTGGCCAAAAAATCTATACAGGATAAAGACAATGTGTAGGAGTCATGTGACTGATCGGATCTGGAGAAATCTTTCATGTGACTGATCGGACCTGGATGGATGATGTGACTGATCGGACCTGGATGGATGATGTGACTGATCGGACCTGGATGGATGATGTGACTGATCGGACCTGGATGGATGATGTGACTGATCGGACCTGGATGGATGATGTGACTGATCGGACCTGGATGGATGATGTGACTGATCGGACCTGGATGGATGATGTGACTGATCGGATCTGGAGAAATCTTTCATGTGACTGATCGGACCTGGATGGATGATGTGACTGATCGGACCCGGATGGATGATGTGACTGATCGGACCCGGATGGATGATGTGACTGATCGGACCCGGATGGATGATGTGACTGATCGGACCCGGATGGATGATGTGACTGATCGGACCCGGATGGATGATGTGACTGATCGGACCCGGATGGATGATGTGACTGATCGGACCTGGATGGATGATGTGACTGATCGGACCTGGATGGATGACGTGACTGATCGGACCTGGATGGATGACGTGACTGATCGGACCCGGATGGATGACGTGACTGATCGGACCCGGATGGATGATGTGACTGATCGGACCCGGATGGATGATGTGACTGATCGGACCTGGATGGATGATGTGACTGATCGGACCTGGATGGATGATGTGACTGATCGGACCTGGATGGATGATGTGACTGATCGGACCTGCACTGTTGTGATTGATGGGATTGGATTGGTCAGATCTCAGTACATGGAACATACTGTGTGTGATGCGGTGAGGGCTTCGCATTTGCTTTGATGATGAGATGGCTCCACGATGTATACAGGAGAACAATGGGAGTGAGGAGACAATGAGGAGGCTCCAGGGCTCCTATCAGGAGGGACATGGGCCATTAATCTGAGGGGGGGGCAGCCATGACAGCATGCGGCATGTCGCCTCCACCCAGATCCCCCTCCCCTAATAATGACCCTATTATCTGCGGCTTCCACAACGCTTGACTGACCCCACACAAGTCACACGAGCTGCGATTATACTGGGGGTCCTCATGTGTGGAGGAACGATGATTGCCCAGTGATGAACTCTTATTATTTGGGGTCACTCTGATCTCCCTCTGATCTCCTCTTATTATTTGGGGTCACTCTGATCTCTCAGTGATCTCCTCTTAGTATTTGGGGTCACTCTGATCTCTCAGTTGTCTCTTCTTATTATTTGGGGTCACTCTGATCTCTCAGTGATCTCCTCCTAGTATTTGGGGTCACTCTGATCTCCTCTTAGTATTTGGGGTCACTCTGATCTCCTCTGAGTATTTGGGGTCCCTCTGATCTCTTTGTGATCTCCTCTTAGTATTTGGGGTCCCTCTGATCTCTCAGTGATCTCCTCTTAGTATTTGGGGTCCCTCTGATCTCCTCTTAGTATTTGGGGTCACTCTGATCTCTCAGTGATCTCCTCTTATTATTTGGGGTCCCTCTGATTTCTCGGTGATCTCCTCTTAGTATTTGGGGTCACTCGATCTCTCTGTGATCTCCTCTTAGTATTTGGAGTCACTCGATCTCTCTGTGATCTCCTCTTAGTATTTGGGGTCCCTCTGATTTCTCGGTGATCTCCTCTTAGTATTTGGGGTCACTGTAATCTCTTTGTGATCTCCTCTTAGTATTTGGGGTCACTCTGATCTCCTCTTAGTATTTGGGGTCACTCTGATCTCTCTCTGATCTCCTCTTAGTATTTGGGGTCACTCTGATCTCCTCTTAGTATTTGGGGTCACTCTGATCTCTTTGTGATCTCCTCTTATTATTTGGGGTCACTGATCTCTCAGTGATCTCCTCTTAGTATTTGGGGTCACTCTGATCTCCTCTTAGTATTTGGGTCACTCTGATCTCTCGGTGATCCCCTCTTAGTATTTGGGGTCACTCTGATCTCTCAGTGATCTCCTCTTAGTATTTGGGGTCACTCTGATCTCCTCTTAGTATTTGGGGTCACTCTGATCTCTCTCTGATCTCCTCTTAGTATTTGGGGTCACTCTGATCTCCTCTTAGTATTTGGGGTCACTCTGATCTCTTTGTGATCTCCTCTTATTATTTGGGGTCACTGTAATCTCTTTGTGATCTCCTCTTAGTATTTGGGGTCACTCTGATCTCCTCTTAGTATTTGGGGTCACTCTGATCTCTTTGTGATCTCCTCTTAGTATTTGGGGTCACTCTGATCTCCTCTTAGTATTTGGGGTCACTCTGATCTCTTTGTGATCTCCTCTTATTATTTGGGGTCACTGATCTCTCAGTGATCTCCTCTTAGTATTTGGGGTCACTCTGATCTCCTCTTAGTATTTGGGTCACTCTGATCTCTCGGTGATCCCCTCTTAGTATTTGGGGTCACTCTGATCTCTCAGTGATCTCCTCTTAGTATTTGGGGTCACTCTGATCTCCTCTTAGTATTTGGGGTCACTCTGATCTCTCTCTGATCTCCTCTTAGTATTTGGGGTCACTCTGATCTCCTCTTAGTATTTGGGGTCACTCTGATCTCTTTGTGATCTCCTCTTATTATTTGGGGTCACTGTAATCTCTTGGTGATCTCCTCTTAGTATTTGGGGTCACTCTGATCTCCTCTTAGTATTTGGGGTCACTCTGATCTCTCTCTAATCTCCTCTTAGTATTTGGGGTCACTCTGATCTCCTCTTAGTATTTGGGGTCACTCTGATCTCTTTGTGATCTCCTCTTATTATTTGGGGTCACTGATCTCTCAGTGATCTCCTCTTAGTATTTGGGGTCACTCTGATCTCCTCTTATTATTTGGGGTCACTCTGATCTCTCAGTGATCCCCTCTTAGTATTTGGGGTCACTCTGATCTCTCGGTGATCCCCTCTTAGTATTTGGGGTCACTCTGATCTCTCAGTGATCTCCTCTTAGTATTTGGGGTCACTCTGATCTCTCAGTGATCTCCTCTTAGTATTTGGGGTCACTCTGATCTCTCAGTGATCTCCTCTTAGTATTTGGGGTCACTCTGATCTCTCAGTGATCTCCTCTTAGTATTTGGGGTCACGCTGATCTCTCAGTGATCTCCTCTTAGTATTTGGGGTCACTCTGATCTCTCAGTGATCTCCTCTTAGTATTTGGGGTCCCTCTGATCTCCTCTTAGTATTTGGGGTCACTCTGATCCCTCTCTGATCTCCTCTTAGTATTTGGGGTCACTCTGATCTCCTCTTAGTATTTGGGTCACTCTGATCTCTCTCTGATTTCCTCTTAGTATTTGGGGTCACTCTGATCTCTCTCTGATTTCCTCTTAGTATTTGGGGTCCCTCTGATCTCTCAGTGATCTCTTTTTAGTATTTGGGGTCCCTCTAATCTCTCTGTGATCTCTTAGTATTTGGGGTCCCTCTGATCTCTCAGTGATCTCCTCTTAGTATTTGTGGTCCCTCTGATCTCTCAGTGATCTCCTCTTAGTATTTGGGGTCACTCGATCTCTCTGTGATCTCCTCTTAGTATTTGGGGTCCCTCTGATCTCCTTTTAGTATTTGGGGTCCCTCTGATCTCCTCTTAGTATTTGGGGTCCCTCTGATCTCCTTTTAGTATTTGGGGTCACTCTGATCTCTTTGTGATCTCCTCTTATTATTTGGGGTCACTGATCTCTCAGTGATCTCCTCTTAGTATTTGGGGTCACTCTGATCTCCTATTAGTATTTGGGTCACTCTGATCTCTCGGTGATCCCCTCTTAGTATTTGGGGTCACTCTGATCTCTCAGTGATCTCCTCTTAGTATATGGGGTCACTCTGATCTCTCAGTGATCTCCTTTTAGTATTTGGGTTCACTCTGATCTCTCAGTGATCTCCTCTTAGTATTTGGGGTCACTCTGATCTCCTCTTAGTATTTAGGGTTACTGTGATCTCTCTCTGATCTCCTCTTATTATTTGGGGTCATTCTGATCTCTCAGTGATCTCCTCTTAGTATTTGGGGTCACTCTGATCTCTCAGTGATCTCCTCTTAGTATTTGGGGTCACTCTGATCTCTCAGTGATCTCCTCTTGTATTTGGGGTCACACTGATTTCTCAGTGATCTCCTAGTATTTGGGGTCACTCTGATTTCCTCTTAGTATTTGGGGTCACTCTGATCTCCTCTTAGTATTTGGGGTCCCTCTGATCTCTCAGTGATCTCTTTTTAGGATTTGGGGTCCCTCTGATCTCTCTGTGATTTCTTAGTATTTGTGGTCCCTCTGATCTCTCTGTGATCTCCTCTTAGTATTTGGGGTCACTCTGATCTCTCGGTGATCTCCTCTTAGTATTTGGGGTCCCTCTGATCTCCTCTTAGTATTTGGGGTCCCTCTGATCTCCTCTTAGTATTTGGGGTCCCTCTGATCTCTCAGTGATCTCCTCTTAGTATTTGGGGTCCCTCTGATCTCTCTGTGATCTCCTCTTAGTATTTGGGGTCACTCGATCTCTCTGTGATCTCCTCTTAGTATTTGGGGTCCCTCTGATCTCCTTTTAGTATTTGGGGTCCCTCTGATCTCCTCTTAGTATTTGGGATCTCTCAGTGATCTCCTCTTAGTATTTGGGGTCCCTCTGATCTCTCAGTGATCTCCTCTTAGTATTTGGGGTCACTCTGATCTCCTCTTAGTATTTGGGTCACTCTGATCTCTCAGTGATCCCCTCTTAGTATTTGGGGTCACTCTGATCTCTCAGTGATCTCCTCTTAGTATTTGGGGTCACTCGATCTCTCTGTGATCTCCTCTTAGTATTTGGGGTCCCTCTGATCTCCTTTTAGTATTTGGGATCTCTCAGTGATCTCCTCTTAGTATTTGGGGTCCCTCTGATCTCTCAGTGATCTCCTCTTAGTATTTGGGGTCACTCTGATCTCCTCTTAGTATTTGGGTCACTCTGATCTCTCAGTGATCCCCTCTTAGTATTTGGGGTCACTCTGATCTCTCAGTGATCTCCTCTTAGTATATGGGGTCACTCTGATCTCTCAGTGATCTCCTTTTAGTATTTGGGTTCACTCTGATCTCTCAGTGATCTCCTCTTAGTATTTGGGGTCACTCTGATCTCCTCTTAGTATTTGGGGTTACTGTGATCTCTCTCTGATCTCCTCTTATTATTTGGGGTCATTCTGATCTCTCAGTGATCTCCTCTTAGTATTTGGGGTCACTCTGATCTCTCAGTGATCTCCTCTTAGTATTTGGGGTCACTCTGATCTCTCAGTGATCTCCTCTTAGTATTTGGGGTCACTCTGATCTCTCAGTGATCTCCTCTTAGTATTTGGGGTCACTCTGATCTCTCAGTGATCTCCTCTTAGTATTTGGGGTTACTGTGATCTCTCTCTGATCTCCTCTTATTATTTGGGGTCACTCTGATCTCTCAGTGATCTCCTCTTAGTATTTGGGGTCACTCTGATCTCCTCTTAGTATTTGGGGTCACTCTGATCTCTCGGTGATCCCCTCTTAGTATTTGGGGTCACTCTGATCTCTCGGTGATCTCCTCTTAGTATTTGGGGTCCATCTGATCTCTCTGTGATCTCCTCTTAGTATTTGGGGTCACTCTGATCTCTCAGTGATCTCCTCTTAGTATTTGGGGTCACTCTGATCTCCTCTTAGTATTTGGGGTCACTCTGATCTCTCAGTGATCTCCTCTTAGTATTTGGGGTCACTCTGATCTCTCAGTGATCTCCTCTTAGTATTTGGGGTCACTCTGATCTCCTCTTAGTATTTGGGGTCACTCTGATCTCCTCTTAGTATTTGGGGTCACTCTGATCTCCTCTTAGTATTTGGGGTCACTCTGATCTCTCTCTTATCTCCTCTTAGTATTTGGGGTCACTCTGATCTCATCTTAGTATTTGGGGTCACTCTGATCTCCTCTTAGTATTTTTGGTCACTCTGATCTCTCAGTGATCTCCTCTTAGTATTTGGGGTCACTCGATCTCTCTGTGATCTCCTCTTAGTATTTGGGGTCCCTCTGATCTCCTTTTAGTATTTGGGGTCCCTCTGATCTCCTCTTAGTATTTGGGGTCCCTCTGATCTCCTTTTAGTATTTGGGGTCACTCTGATCTCTTTGTGATCTCCTCTTATTATTTGGGGTCACTGATCTCTCAGTGATCTCCTCTTAGTATTTGGGGTCACTCTGATCTCCTATTAGTATTTGGGTCACTCTGATCTCTCGGTGATCCCCTCTTAGTATTTGGGGTCACTCTGATCTCTCAGTGATCTCCTCTTAGTATATGGGGTCACTCTGATCTCTCAGTGATCTCCTTTTAGTATTTGGGTTCACTCTGATCTCTCAGTGATCTCCTCTTAGTATTTGGGGTCCCTCTGATCTCCTCTTAGTATTTGGGGTCATTCTGATCTCTCAGTGATCTCCTCTTAGTATTTGGGGTCACTCTGATCTCTCAGTGATCTCCTCTTAGTATTTGGGGTCACTCTGATCTCTCAGTGATCTCCTCTTGTATTTGGGGTCACACTGATTTCTCAGTGATCTCCTAGTATTTGGGGTCACTCTGATTTCCTCTTAGTATTTGGGGTCACTCTGATCTCCTCTTAGTATTTGGGGTCCCTCTGATCTCTCAGTGATCTCTTTTTAGGATTTGGGGTCCCTCTGATCTCTCTGTGATTTCTTAGTATTTGTGGTCCCTCTGATCTCTCTGTGATCTCCTCTTAGTATTTGGGGTCACTCTGATCTCTCGGTGATCTCCTCTTAGTATTTGGGGTCCCTCTGATCTCCTCTTAGTATTTGGGGTCCCTCTGATCTCCTCTTAGTATTTGGGGTCCCTCTGATCTCTCAGTGATCTCCTCTTAGTATTTGGGGTCACTCTGATCTCCTCTTAGCATTTGGGGTCACTCGATCTCTCTGTGATCTCCTCTTAGTATTTGGGGTCCCTCTGATCTCCTTTTAGTATTTGGGGTCCCTCTGATCTCCTCTTAGTATTTGGGATCTCTCAGTGATCTCCTCTTAGTATTTGGGGTCCCTCTGATCTCTCAGTGATCTCCTCTTAGTATTTGGGGTCACTCTGATCTCCTCTTAGTATTTGGGTCACTCTGATCTCTCAGTGATCCCCTCTTAGTATTTGGGGTCACTCTGATCTCTCAGTGATCTCCTCTTAGTATATGGGGTCACTCTGATCTCTCAGTGATCTCCTTTTAGTATTTGGGTTCACTCTGATCTCTCAGTGATCTCCTCTTAGTATTTGGGGTCACTCTGATCTCCTCTTAGTATTTGGGGTTACTGTGATCTCTCTCTGATCTCCTCTTATTATTTGGGGTCACTCTGATCTCTCAGTGATCTCCTCTTAGTATTTGGGGTCACTCTGATCTCCTCTTAGTATTTGGGGTCACTCTGATCTCTCGGTGATCCCCTCTTAGTATTTGGGGTCACTCTGATCTCTCGGTGATCTCCTCTTAGTATTTGGGGTCCATCTGATCTCTCTGTGATCTCCTCTTAGTATTTGGGGTCACTCTGATCTCTCAGTGATCTCCTCTTAGTATTTGGGGTCACTCTGATCTCCTCTTAGTATTTGGGGTCACTCTGATCTCTCAGTGATCTCCTCTTAGTATTTGGGGTCACTCTGATCTCTCAGTGATCTCCTCTTAGTATTTGGGGTCACTCTGATCTCCTCTTAGTATTTGGGGTCACTCTGATCTCCTCTTAGTATTTGGGGTCACTCTGATCTCTCTCTTATCTCCTCTTAGTATTTGGGGTCACTCTGATCTCATCTTAGTATTTGGGGTCACTCTGATCTCCTCTTAGTATTTTTGGTCACTCTGATCTCTCAGTGATCTCCTCTTAGTATTTGGGGTCCCTCTGATCTCCTCTTAGTATTTGGGGTCCCTCTGATCTCCTCTTAGTATTTGGGGTCCATCTGATCTCTCTCTGATCTCCTCTTAGTATTTGGGGTCCCTCTGATCTCCTCTTAGTATTTGGGGTCCATCTGATCTCTCTCTGATCTCCTCTTAGTATTTGGGGTCCCTCTGATCTCTCAGTGATCTCCTCTTAGTATTTGGGGTCCCTCTGATCTCTCTGTGATCTCTTAGTATTTGGGGTCCCTCTGATCTCCTCTTAGTATTTGGGGTCACTCTGATCTCCTCTTAGTATTTGGGGTCACTCTGATCTCTCTGTGATCTCCTCTTAGTATTTGGGGTCACTCTGATCTCTCTGTGATCTCCTCTTAGTATTTGGGTCACTCTGATCTCTCTGTGATCTCCTCTTAGTATTTGGGGTCACTCTGATCTCTTGTGATCTCCTCTTAGTATTTGGGGTCACTCTGATCTCTTGGTGATCTCCTTTTAGTATTTGGGGTCCCTCTGATTTCTCTGTGATCTCCTCTTAGTATTTGGGGTCACTCTGATCTCTCTGTGATCTCCTCTTAGTATTTGGGGTCACTCTGATCTCCTCTTAGTATTTGGGGTCACTCTGATCTCTCTGTGATCTCCTCTTAGTATTTGGGGTCCCTCTGATCTCTCTGTGATCTCCTCTTAGTATTTGGGGTCCCTCTGATCTCTCTGTGATCTCTTTTTACTATTTGGGGGTCACTCTGATCTCTCTGTGATCCCCTCTTAGTATTTTTGGTCACTCTGATCTCTCTGTGATCTCCTCTTAGTATTTGGGGTCTCTGTGATTTCCTCTTAGTATTTGGGGTCCCTCTGATCTCTCAGTGATCTCTTTTTAGTATTTGGGGTCCCTCTGATCTCTCAGTGATCTTTTTAGTATTTGGGGTCCCTCTGATCTCTCAGTGATCTTTTTAGTATTTGGGGTCCCTCTGATCTCTCAGTGATCTTTTTAGTATTTGGGGTCCCTCTGATCTCTCCTTGATCTCCTCTTAGTATTTTTGGTCACTCTGATCTCTCAGTGATCTCCTCTTAGTATTTGGGGTCCCTCTGATCTCCTCTTAGTATTTGGGGTCCCTCTAATCTCCTCTTAGTATTTGGGGTCCCTCTGATCTCCTCTTAGTATTTGGGGTCCCTCTGATCTCCTCTTAGTATTTGGGGTCCATCTGATCTCTCTCTGATCTCCTCTTAGTATTTGGGGTCCCTCTGATCTCCTCTTAGTAATTGGGGTCACTCTGATCTCCTCTTAGTATTTGGGGTCCCTCTGATCTCTCGGTGATCTCCTCTTAGTATTTGGGGTCCCTCTGATCTCTCGGTGATCTCCTCTTAGTATTTGGGGTCCCTCTGATCTCTCGGTGATCTCCTCTTAGTATTTGGGGTCCCTCTGATCTCTCGGTGATCTCCTCTTAGTATTTGGGGTCCCTCTGATCTCTCGGTGATCTCCTCTTAGTATTTGGGGTCCCTCTGATCTCCTGATAGTATTTGGGGTTACTGTGAGATTCGGGGGGGGGGGGGGTTATATAACATAATGATAAGATATTTATACTTAGTGCAGTGACGGGTGCTTGTACATTATTCTAGTTTGGTTACTAATCGGCCGTTGGATGCGGCTTAATTGAAAAATCCATTTAATTAAATAGTAAAAACGGAGAAAGAACGGTGACAAAGGAAAAACTGTGTGAACTAACAATAAAAAACGTCCACTGTTTGCAAAAGACGTCCGAAAATAATGATCATGATCATTATTTTAACGTTCGCAATAAAAACATCCGTTATTCAATACAGTGTGCATAGGACGTCCAGCTTTCTATTGATTTCAATTCTTTGCTATTGCAGTCAGTTAAATAGCGGCCGCCTTTTCTCTATTTTTGATGTTGTGTGAACATAGCCTTTCTGTGTTTTTAACCTTGTCCCGATTAAAAAAAGATGGAAATACTGTGTGTGAACACAGCCCATAGAGGATTTAATGTATATACACACAGGGGGAGATTTATCAATGGGGGTAAAATTTAGACTGGTGCAAACTGCCCACAGCAACCAATCACAGCTCAGCTCCCACAGCAGCCAATCACAGCTCCTCTTTCCTTTCAGCACTGCCTAAAGCTGAGCTGTGATTGGTTGCTGTGGGCAGTTTGCACCAGTCTAAATTTTACACCCTTTGATAAATCTCCCCCAAAGTGTCTGCATAGAGGGTATATAGATACTCTCGTGTCTGTGTACAGAGTATATAGGGTTCTCTTGTCTGTGTACAGAGTATATAGGATTCTCGTGTCTGTGTACAGGGTATATAGGATTCTCGTGTCTGTGTACAGGGTATATAAGATTCTCGTGTCTGTGTACAGGGTATATAGATACTCTCGTGTCTGTGTACAGAGTATATAGGATTCTCGTGTCTGTGTACAGGGTATATAGGATTCTCGTGTCTGTGTACAGGGTATATAGGACTCTCGTGTCTGTGTACAGGGTATATAGGATTCTCGTGTCTGTGTACAGGGTATATAGATACTCTCGTGTCTGTGTACAGAGTATATAGGATTCTCGTGTCTGTGTACAGAGTATATAGGATTCTCGTGTCTGTGTACAGGGTATATAGGACTCTCGTGTCTGTGTACAGAGTATATAGGATTCTCGTGTCTGTGTACAGGGTATATAGATACTCTCGTGTCTGTGTACAGAGTATATAGGATTCTCGTGTCTGTGTACAGAGTATATAGGATTCTCGTGTCTGTGTACAGGGTATATAGGACTCTCGTGTCTGTGTACAGGGTATATAGGATTCTCGTGTCTGTGTACAGGGTATATAGGATTCTCGTGTCTGTGTACAGGGTATATAGGATTCTCGTGTCTGTGTACAGGGTATATAGGATTCTCGTGTCTGTGTACAGGGTATATAGGATTCTCGTGTCTGTGTACAGGGTATATAGGATTCTCGTGTCTGTGTACAGGGTATATAGGATTTCCGCGTCTGCGTACAGGGTATATAGGATGGCAGTCAGGCTGCGGGTGTATCTGGTATATATAGGGTGAAGGCTTTTGTATGTGTGAGGATGAGCAGTATGGGAGATCTGTGTGATATGTAGAGTGCGGCGAGATTAATGTCACGTACGTGCGGTATTGGTGTGTAATATGTGGGGTGCATTGTGTATAGTGCAGTACGTGACGCATGGGGTGCTGGGTATATAGTCTGGAGGGTGCTGGGGTATATAGTCTGGAGGGAGCCGGGTATATGGGGTGCTGGGATATATAGTCTGGAGGGTGCGGGAGTATATGAGGTGCTGGGGTATACAGTCTGGAGGGTGCGGGGTATATAGTCTGGAGGGTGTGGGGTATATGGGGTTCTGGGGTATATAGTCTGGAGGGTGCGGGGTATATGGGGTGCTGGGGTATATAGTCTGGAGGGTGCAGGAGTATATGGGGTGCTGGGGTATATAGTCTGGAGAGTGCGGGGTATATGGGGTTCTGGGGTATATAGTCTGGAGGGTGCGGGATATATGGGGTTCTGGGGTATATAGTCTGGAGGGTGCGGGATATATGGGGTGCTGGGTATATAGTCTGGAGGGTGCGGGGTATATGGGGTGCTGGGTATATAGTCTCGAGGGTGCGGGGTATATGGGGTGCTGGGGTATATAGTCTGGAGGGTGCGGGGTATATGGGGTGCTGGGGTATATAGTCTGGAGGGTGCAGGGGTATATGGGGTGCTGGGGTATATAGTCTGGAGGGTGCGGGGTATATAGTCTGGAGGCTGCGGGAGTATATGGGGTGCTGGGGTATATAGTCTGGAGGGTGCAGGATTATATGGGGTGCTGGGGTATATAGTCTGGAGGGTGCGGGGTATATGGGGTGCTGGGGTATATAGTCTGGAGGATTTAGGGTAAATGGTCACTGACCTCTTGATCTTCAGGCCGCCCCCTCCCTTGTTGGGCTCCACGAGTCTTCGGGTCTCCGAGTCTCCCCCGGGCTCCATTCTCTGTATTATGGGCTCCAGTTTAGGGTCACACTCCCATGTCTTGGTGTGTGATGTCGGGCTGTGTGACAAAAAAGGGTGAAAATCCACGACCAGGGGCAGTGTCAGGTGAGACGATCTGCAGTGGGGTCCAGGTGCAGGTGAGATGATCTGCAGTGGGGTCCAGGGGCAGTGTCAGGTGAGACGATCTGCAGTGATATCCAGGCGCAGGGTCAGGTGAGACGATCTGCAGTGGGGTCCTGGCGTAGTGTGTGATAACAAGCCTGGTGAGATGATCTGCAGCGTAGTGCTGGATTCTGTGATGATCTGCACAGAGGGGTCTGGTGCAGGTGGGATGCAAGATTTGGGGTAATAACTTGCAAAGTGGAGAAGGATATACTGTGGTGAGGCAACGATCTGCAGAGCGTCTCCAGCCGCAGTGTCCTGTGTGCCGCAGAGTGTGAGCTGAGAGACGGAGCGATGTGTGAGCGATCAGAGGAGAGATCGCTGTGAGAGGAGTCAGGACGGAGCTGCTGCTGAGGGAGGAAGAGCTCCCCCTGGTGACAGAAAGCCGGAGCTGCCGCCACCTCTCCTCCGCTCGTGCACAAGAAAAGTCACCGAACCGAAACCGTCCCCGACCGAAGAAAAGATACCGCACCCCGAGCCACCGACTACCAGCATACCACCCCCCACCCCACCCCCCCGCTCAGTATACCGCAGGGTGAACGTTCCGAACAGCAATAGCACCCCCCCCCCCATCCCTCCAAATTATACAGTATCTTGATAAACAGCGACCACCGAGGTGATGAGGGGGTTACTGGTCACAGCTGCGGGGGTCTCTGGTGATGAGGGGGTTACTGGTCACAGCTGCTGGGGTCTCTGGTGATGAGGGGGTTACTGGTGACAAGGGGGTTACTGGTCACACCTCAGGGGGTCTCTGGTGATGAGGGGGTTACTGGTCACACCTCAGGGGGTCTCTGGTGATGAGGGGGTTACTGGTCACACCTCAGGGGGTCTCTGGTGATGAGGGGGTTACTGGTCACACCTCAGGGGGTCTCTGGTGATGAGGGGGTTACTGGTCACAGCTGCTGGGGTCTCTGGTGATGAGGGGGTTACTGGTCACAGCTGCGGGGGTCTCTGGTGATGAGGGGGTTACTGGTCACAGCTGCTGGGGTCTCTGGTGATGAGGGGGTTACTGGTCACAGCTGCGGGGGTCTCTGGTGATGAGGGGGTTACTGGTCACAGCTGCGGGGGTCTCTGGTGATGAGGGGGTTACTGGTCACAGCTGCGGGGGTCTCTGGTGATGAGGGGGTTACTGGTAACACCTCAGGGGGTCTCTGGTGATGAGGGGGTTACTGGTCACACCTCAGGGGGTCTCTGGTGATGAGGGGGTTACTGGTCACACCTCAGGGGGTCTCTGGTGATGAGGGGGTTACTGGTCACACCTCAGGGGGTCTCTGGTGATGAGGGGGTTACTGGTCACAGCTGCGGGGGTCTCTGGTGATGAGGGGGTTACTGGTCACAGCTGCGGGGGTCTCTGGTGATGAGGGGGTTACTGGTGACAAGGGGGTTACTGGTCACACCTCAGGGGGTCTCTGGTGATGAGGGGGTTACTGGTCACACCTCAGAGGGTCTCTGGTGATGAGGGGGTTAATAGTCACACCTCAGGGGGTCTCTGGTGATGAGGGGGTTACTGGTCACACCTCAGGGGGTCTCTGGTGATGAGGGAGTTACTGGTCACACCTCAGAGGGTCTCTGGTGATGAGGGGGTTAATAGTCACACCTCAGGGGGTCTCTGGTGATTAGGGGGTTACTGGTCACACCTCAGGGGGTCTCGGGGGGATGAGGGCTTACTGGTCAAAGCTCCAGTGCTGAAGGAGATATTGGTCATAACTCCGGGGGTCTCTGGTGACGAGGGGGTTACTGGTCTGGAGGTCTATGGTGGGATACATCCTTACTGATAGTGTTCTGTAGGTAGATGGCGCAGTTACAGATCCTCGGCCAGTCAAGTTCCGGCTCCGCCACCAGTCCAGTTCTGGATCAGTGGCCAGTCCGGTTCCGGCTCCGCCACCAGTCCAGTTCCAGCTCTGCGGCCAGTCCAGTTCTGGATCCACAGCCAGTCCGGTTCCGGCTCCGCCACCAGTCCAATTCCAGCTCTGCGGCTGTCCGGGACTGAATCCTGAAGGACACTGGGAGTTTAGTTGATGATAAATGTAAATGTAGAGATTAGTGTCAGGCGGCTGCTGCGAAGGCTCAGGAGGGGCAAAGACCTCCATGAAGAAACACAGGGCTTCTCTGTACAGAACTGATGGAGAATTATGGGAAGACATAACAAAGCTGAGCGGGTTTAGGAGCCGAGTAATGGGAGGACTACTATTACCCAGACAGATTTAACTGGAGTCTCCTCAGGGTCTTGTCCTTATGATGTTTAAACTTGGCATGACAGAGCAGTGACCATTTATAATCCACAAACCCTGCCAGGAAGTGCCCAGGGGGAGGATCCTGTTGTGGCTCCACCTATTGGCTGAGGAGAACAGGACCAAATTGGGTGCCAAATCACTTCCATGGTGCCACCAGACCTCGTATTGCTGATATGGTGGTCTCCCTATGGACCACCCCATGAATGTGTCCACCACAGTGCTCCACCACCTGACCTCATACTGCTGGTATGGTGGTCTCCCTATGGACCACCCCATGAACGTGTTCACCACAGTGCTCCACCACCTGACCTCATACTGCTGGTATGGTGGTCTCCCTATGGACCACCCCATGAATGTGTCCACCACAGTGCTCCACCACCTGACCTCATACTGCTGGTATGGTGGTCTCCCTATGGACCACCCCATGAACGTGTTCACCACAGTGCTCCACCACCTGAACTCATACTGCTGGTATGGTGGTCTCCCTATGGACCACCCCATGAACGTGTTCACCACAGTGCTCCACCACCTGACCTCATACTGCTGGTATGGTGGTCTCCCTATGGACCACCCCATGAACGTGTTCACCACAGTGCTCCACCACCTGACCTCATACTGCTGGTATGGTGGTCTCCCCATGGATAGTGTAGAGGAGGCTCAGCTGTGTCCCCACACATTACATTCCCCTGGTGGATTGTGGGTAATGGTTTGCATTTGAGCTTCTTGTCCAGCAGATTATCTCCAGTAAATGACATTTTATCTGTTCCCTGATGAAAACCAGTGGCGTAGCTACTATGAAGGCAGGGAAGGCGACTGCTATGGGGCCCCTGCAGGAAGAGGGCCCGAGGAAGCCTGCCCTGCCTTCATGGTAGGTACCCCGCTCCCCCAGGGGTCCAGAGAGGAAGAGGGACCCCCACTGCACTGTTCAGCCCCCTCACTGTAGTGCCGGGTGAGCGGGCTGAACAGAGGAGCAGGACCTGCCAGACGGCACAGGAGAGGGATGAAGGACCTTTGGGTCACATGACCCAAAGGTCCTCAATACTTCTCTGTGAAGATCAGCCCGGACTACAGGAGGAGGAGGGGGAAGCCTGGGAGCTGTAAGTGCTGTGTATGTGTGTCAGTGTGTGTATATATGTATCTGTGGGTATATGTATATGTCAGTGGGTGTATATATGTGTCTGTGGGTATATATGTATATGTCAGTGTGTGTATATATGTGTCTGTGTATATATGTATATGTCAGTGTGTGTATATATGTATCTGTGTATATATTTATATGTCAGTATGTGTATGTATCTGTGTATGTGTGTCAGTGAGTGTATATATGTATATGTCAGTGTGTGTATATATGTATCTGTGGGTATATGTATATGTCAGTGTGTGTATATATGTATCTGTGTATATATTTATATGTCAGTATGTGTATGTATCTGTGGCTATATGTGTGTGTGTGTGTATATATGTATCTGTGGGTATATGTATATGTCAGTGAGTGTATATATGTATCTGTGGGTATATGTATATGTCAGTGAGTGTATATATGTATCTGTGGGTATATGTATATGTCAGTGAGTGTATATATGTGTCTGTGGGTATATGTATATGTCAGTGTGTGTATATATGTATCTGTGTATATATTTATATGTCAGTATGTGTATGTATCTGTGGCTATATGTGTGTGTGTGTTATATATATGTATCTGTGGGTATATATGTATATGTCAGTGTGTGTATATATGTATCTGTGTATATATTTATATGTCAGTGTGTGTATATATGTATCTGTGGGTATATGTCAGTGTGTGTATATATGTATCTGTGTAAATATTTATATGTCAGTATGTGTATGTATCTGTGGCTACATGTGTGTGTGTGTGTGTATGGTAGATGCTATTTCCAAGTGGGCTAAAGGCCTTGTGATGTCATCATGCCCATGTGACCATACTCCTGTGTGGGAGGAGCTAATCTCAGTCTGCAGTAACTTCCCGGGCTTTCTTCTCGGTTGAGTCTAAATCCAAGTGGGCTAAAGGACCTGGTCCCACTTGGATTTAGCATTTTCACATTAGAGTCAGCTATTTCCAAGTGGGCAGAGGGACCTTAGCATTACCACATAATATAAGCTACTTTGTAGTGGGTAGCGGGACCAGGTCCTTTAACCCACTTGGATTTAGACTCAACCATTTTCTTTTATTTCTGGTTGAGTATTTCTTATTACACTGAGATGATTTCCTTGTGTACAGTCTATTAATGGTGTATACATCAGCACTAGTGTCATCACATTACAGCGTATATATGTGTGTATGTCAGTGGTGTATCTGTATATACATTAATGGTGCCTCTGCGTGTGTGTGTGTATGTGCGTCATTGTCTGTGTTTGCCGGGGGGGGGAGGCGTACAGGATTCATGGGGCCCCATACAGTTTTTTGCTATGGGGCCCCATGAATCCTAGCTACGCCCCTGATGAAAACGTATTAGTTTTGCCTCCAGCTGAGTCTCATCACTGTCCCAGAGTTATAGCCAATATCTAAAAGGGGCACAGAAACCAACATTGTCCTCAGAGTCCATCAACATCTCCAGCAGGAAGAATTACGGCAAGGGCAGCATTGTGCGGAGGCGAGATGTAGCTAGGCTCTCCTGCACCAGGGGCAAAGATTTAACTTCCCCCCCCCCCTTGTGTGCGCAGTAAGCACAGGGGGGCCCATGCTGTCCCTTCGCTGCTGGTATATAACACATATATATATATATCTATATATTTTTTTAAATGAAGTTTAGATAAGAGATTGTTCAGATGAGCAGTTCGCTCATCTCTCCTGGCAGCACTAGTGCGGTATTCACAATATGGGATACATAACATCATATTTCCTGTGCACCTGGAATGTTTTTATGAAGAATGATTATCGGGCAGCTCTGGGCTCAATCACCATTTTTTAAAGTACTTCCATTTTTCCCATTTAAAATTTGGTCCCTAAGTACCTTAATGGAGGCGCCATTGTCTCCTCTCCCTGCTGTCTGTACCTGAGGAGGCGCCATTGTCTCCGCTCCCTGCTGTCTGTACCTGAGGAGGCACCGTTGTCTCCGCTCCCTGCTGTCTGTACCTGTGAAGGTGCCGTTGTCTCCGCTCCCTCCTGTCTGTATCTGAGGAGGCACCGTTGTCTCCGCTCCCTGCTGTCTGTACCTGAGGAGGCGCCGTTGTCTCCGCTCCCTGCTGTCTGTATCTGAGGAGGCGCCGTTGTCTCCACTCCCTGCTGTCTGTACCTGAGGAGGCACCGTTGTCTCCGCTCCCTGCTGTCTGTACCTGAGGAGGCACCGTTGTCTCCGCTCCCTGCTGTCTGTACCTGAGGAGGCGCCATTGTCTCCGCTCCCTGCTGTCTGTACCTGAGGAGGCACCGTTGTCTCCGCTCCCTGCTGTCTGTACCTGAGGAGGCGCCGTTGTCTCCGCTCCCTGCTGTCTGTACCTGAGGAGGCACCGTTGTCTCCGCTCCCTGCTGTCTGTACCTGTGAAGGTGCCGTTGTCTCCGCTCCCTCCTGTCTGTATCTGAGGAGGTGCCGTTGTCTCCGCTCCCTGCTGTCTGTACCTGTGAAGGTGCCGTTGTCTCCGCTCCCTGCTGTCTGTACCTGAGGAGGCGCCATTGTCTCCGCTCCCTGCTGTCTGTACCTGAGGAGGCGCCGTTGTCTCCGCCCCCTGCTGTCTGTTACAGGAGCTGTGAACACATATACTATATACCTGGTACAGGTATATAGTATATACTGATAGCAGGCATTCACTGAGCTCTCAGTGTGTCCAAAGGCCATTTGGACATTAGCATTTCAAAGGCCCAGAGTCCAGGAAGAAGCTAATTTAACCAGTTGGTCAACATTCTCCATTCCCCCACTGTAAGGTATATGAGTGGTCTTAGGGTGGAGTCCATAGATGGGTTGGGACAAATCCTAAGGGATATAAACCATGTAATACTCTAGGTCTCGCTCTCTTTCCTGCGGCCCTGGACGAACAAGCACTTAGGAACAGGTATAATATATGTGGGCCTTCTGTGTGTGTATATAGCAATATAAGTATAATAGCATCACAGTAGACTGTATACGTGTACATATAGATATTCTAGGTATAAGTGTGTGTTGCTATAGATATATATGCTGTTTATGCATGAGTTTCTATATGTACATGTACTAGTGGTCGGCTGCTGGATGTGGCTTTGTTAGTAAGTATAGATCCAGGATACGGTGTGGGATCTGGATATATGTTATACTGTATATACATACACAGCATTGGTCACATGGTGCTTGGTATCCAGGGGGGTAGGAAAGGAGGCAGCTGTGTGTGGTTGTGTTCTCTATGTAATGTATTTGTATATAATGTATAATGTCCTTGTCATCTTTATGTTGTTAGTAAAGTAGTTTTATATATATCTGCGAGGGTTGTATGTTACTCCAGTAGTGGGAGAAGGACCGGTGGGTGTGTATACTATATATAATACAGAGTAAGCGGCCTATACAGGAAACAAAGGTACCAGACTAGGAGCGGACCAAAGGGACATACCAGAACCAGATTTAATCCCTTTATCAATGGCGAGCCCGGCCCAACTGTTTTAATGAATCTCTATTAGGTTATAGTGCTGAAATTGTTGTTATACTGTGAACCTAGGTTTGTAGACTGGTGAGGTTCGGACAGGTAGCACAGTTCCATCGGAGGCCTAGTGTGAGTGTCATTAATAACAGAGAACCTATGTAGTGAGGCTCCTAGGATACTGGTGGTTGCTTTGTTTTCTGGCTGTATTGTTGTGTGCTTTGTATTGTCCTTCAGTAGTATCCTGCTGGTTGGGGAAAGGATCAAAGGCTTCACCACTTACTGTATAGGAGTAGCACAGATCGCAGGGATAACAATGAGTGACAAGGCAGGATGTGTAACTTTTGATAAGTTAAGTAAATGTAGTACATTTAACCCTGTAATGTTGAGCACTTGTGGATCTGCTAAGAGTTTATGGGAATCCCTGTTAGAGCAGGCTCATTCCTATGATAAACTCCATATTGCTAAGCGCAGTGTGATGAACCAGTCCTCTAAGCGGTTACACATGCTGGCTAAGCTGGTGTGCATCTATGAGGATGCCCTGTGTAAGATGGAGATGGCAGACACTAATGTCTCTGAGACGGTACATTGCAAGTGTTGTAAGGAACAGGATAAACAGGTTTGTGATTTAGAGACACAGCTGAAAGAAAGTAATGAGCAAATTGTAGAGAAAGATAGCCAGATCAGCGTGCTACAGGCTCACATGGCTGATAAGGAAAGATACTATACAGATGTGGATAAGGTGTTTATACAGCTGTATATGGACGTTACTGGCTATAAGGAAAGATTGGCATCTACTGATGCAACAATTGCTAACTTACAAAGCGAGATAGCAAAAAGGGATGAGACAATCAGGAATATGCGAAAGACGAAAGAAGATTCATCACAGACTGACTTGCCCTCAAAACAAATTTGTGTTTTGAGTGCAAACAGGGGGATGAATGAGCCTATACCTGTGATCCCTTCAGACCGTACCTCCACAAGGCCTGACCCAAACGGGACTGGTTGTGATGGTGCCGCAGCTACGGCTGGTGATGCAGACGGTGAATTAGGAAGTGGTTTGGAGAATTTAGAGACCACTTCTTACTCCCAAATGCATCAGAGTAACGCAGCAGAATTGTATTCTTTCCATAATATGGAGAGGATACAATTCCTCATGAAGATATGTAAACAGATTCCTAACTATGATCCAAAGGTAAATCCGTTCACTTCCTGTGATATTTTTGAGGGACACTGTGCAAAATTTTCTGTCCCTCCTGAACATCGCATGGAACTGTTCAGACTATGGTTACCTACACATCTTCATCAAAGATATGAGGCCATAGGGAGAAGTGACCCTAGAAATGGGCAGTTTTATGATGAGGAAGACAGACTTTCCATCCTCATAAGACTGGCAACAGGACATTCAGATGTCACCCCAGATATCCTAAGTAACTTCAGGCCGACCATCCATGATGAGCCCTTGTCTCTGTGTGGGAGGTTTGAAGCTATGTATAGGAGGGTGACAAAGGATCATAGTGTGGGAATCCCACAGGGGATGATCCGCATGTTTGTGGAGAAGTTTCCATATCTTCATGCTGCAATACGTGTAAATGCAATGAAAGAGCCATCACTCATTGAAGCAGCAATGGTCATTGAGGAGTTTAGAAAGGATTTGCTAAATAGTGGTGAGTCCATTCCTATGAGTAAAGAGGTAGCAGTCGCCCGCAAATTGCAAGATGGCCATGCGGCAAAGGGTAGAGCTCATAGCCATATACCTGGGCATCCCAATGTACCCCAGCTGCGGAAATGGGGGAATGTTCGCTGCTTCCATTGTCTGCAATATGGCCATATAAAACGGGTCTGTCCACAAAGGGTTTACAAGTCTGTAAGGTGGGCGGTCCCACAACCATACAACCAATTCCAAGGACAGACAATGAGACATATTTCCCTTGTGAATGCGCAGGCAATGCATGAAATAACACCAGACATGGACACTGGTACAACAGATACCCCCAATGGGGATCTGTTATAGCAGATTTTTGAGTGGGGATCCCTAAAGATCTGGCCCTAAGATTAAATGTCAGGGATACCTCTTATAGTGGCCAGAAAGTGTGATTATTGTGTGGTAAACATGAATCCTCCATGTGTGGTGAGAGGAGATAGTCACCAATGGGGGAGGGATCGGATTGGGATTACAGTTTTAGGACTCTTTGTTGTGTACAGTCCATTTGTTATGTTCTTCAGATAAGGCTGGTCTATAAAACATATGCTCAGGTATTTATGGCCCATGTCCTGGCTAGATGTAGTGGTGCAATTCACAAGTGTTGCCCCTCAGGGGCCAGGCCAGTCACACAGACATGGTGACTCTTGTTTTATCACTGGCAATCTGCATATGTGAAGACAATGGCTATTGGGCTTGTTAGTAGTAAACAATACATTGAGGTAATGTGATGTTTCTAAAATCATTGTAGCCTTGTAATATTGGACAGTTCAAGATTTGGGCTTGCAATAATATTGGTGGGTCAGTGTCTGTAAGCCAGCTAACTTACTGCAGGCTGCATAGCCGGCCAAGAGTGACCTGGAACTGCTGATCAGTAGGACACTTATTCCTGTGTATTAGTTCCTGCACATCAAGTGAAGATATTCTTTTTGTGCATCTGTGTAACCTGTTAATTGTCGAAGCTCTAATACTCTCCCAGTTGTCTGTTATACCACTGTTCCCAGTTTATGGCACCCTAGTAATCTAATACTGTAGAGGGTGGATCAGATGGAGTTTGGCTGCCTACTGAGTGTACTAGACTTCTCTATGTGTGAGCACTGACATGTAGGCAGCTGGTCAGGTCAAAATGACATGTCTGATCCCACAATGGGTAGCAGTGACCCATGGGCACATACGGTGCACTTATGGCGCAAACCTATAAAGTCCGTGGCGCAGCCAATAGGCCGTGGGGCATAGCTCTCCCTATTGAGGATTCTGCGAGGGAGTGGGTAATACCACAGTGAACCGCAGAGGCGCTTTGAAGGAACAACGACCGTCCGGTCGGAAACGGATCTTTGGCGCAGCCGGTCCATGAGGTCCCCAGCCTTGGTTTATACCGTATACACTGGGGGTGCCAGGTGATACAGAGTGGTAAGCTAAACTGCTAATGTACAGATACTGTCCACAGGGGGAGACCATCAAATCTCCTGATAGACTAACATAACTGGCATATTACCTGGGAGGACAATGAACTGTATGCAGAGAGGAGATGTCTTAACC
This sequence comes from Dendropsophus ebraccatus, assembly GCA_027789725.1. NCBI lineage: Eukaryota > Metazoa > Chordata > Amphibia > Anura > Hylidae > Dendropsophus > Dendropsophus ebraccatus. The sequence continues at coordinate 2,044,769 of JAQFWZ010000005.1, forward strand.
TCGCACTCCACCTAGGAGCGTAGTGTTCTTTTGATATTTCAGGCAAACAGATGCACAGAGCAAATAAAGAAAGCCCTAACCAAAGAAACTGACCGATCATCGGCCCAGATACATCGTGAAGGCACCAGAGGATATCCCTTCCAAGACAAAGAGATAACCAGAACCATCCATGCCCAAAGACTGACCCGAGATGAATAAATGAACTTGTTTATTCTGTGTTTGCATATGGACTGAGCCCAATACGCCTCTTCTGAAGGACAATCTCGTTTTCATGTTTTTATTATTTTTCTATTTGTTTTTGTATTTAGCTTATGTTAAATGTAATCTCCGCCACACACAGAAGATCAGGCCTCCTACATAGTGTGTCGGTATACCGACAACAGGGGGATATGTTACAGGAGCTGTGAACACATATACTATATACCTGGTACAGGTATATAGTATATACTGATAGCAGGCATTCACTGAGCTCTCAGTGTGTCCAAAGGCCATTTGGACATTAGCATTTCAAAGGCCCAGAGTCCAGGAAGAAGCTAATTTAACCAGTTGGTCACCATTCTCCATTCCCCCACTGTAAGGTATATGAGTGGTCTTAGGGTGGAGTCCATAGATGGGTTGGGACAAATCCTAAGGGATATAAACCATGTAACCCTCTAGGTCTCGCTCTCTTTCCTGCGGCCCTGGACGAACAAGCACTTAGGAACAGGTATAATATATGTGGGCCTTCTGTGTGTGTATATAGCAATATAAGTATAATAGCATCACAGTAGACTGTATACGTGTACATATAGATATTCTAGGTATAAGTGTGTGTTGCTATAGATATATATGCTGTTTATGCATGAGTTTCTATATGTACATGTACTAGTGGTCGGCTGTTGGATGTGGCTTTGTTAGTAAGTATAGATCCAGGATACGGTGTAGGATCTGGATATATGTTATACTGTATATACATACACAGCATTGGTCACATGGTGCTTGGTATCCAGGGGGGTAGGAAAGGAGGCAGCTGTGTGTGGTTGTGTTCTCTATGTAATGTATTGTATTTGTATATAATGTATAATGTCCTTGTCATCTTTATGTTGTTAGTAAAGTAGTTTTATATATATCTGCGAGGGTTGTATGTTACTCCAGTAGTGGGAGAAGGACCGGTGGGTGTGTATACTATATATAATACAGAGTAAGCGGCCTATACAGGAAACAAAGGTACCAGACTAGGAGCGGACCAGAGGGACATACCAGAACCAGACTTAATCCCTTTATCACTGTCTGTACCTGAGGAGGCGCCGTTGTCTCCGCTCCCTCCTGTCTGTATCTGAGGAGGCGCCGTTGTCTCCGCTCTCTGCTGTCTGTACCTGAGGAGGCTCTATTGTCTCCGCTCCCTGCTGTCTGTATTTGAGGAGGCGCCGTTGTCTCCGCTCCCTGCTGTCTGTACCTGGGGAGGCAGCATTGTCTCCGCTCCCTGCTGTCTGTACCTGAGGAGGCGCCGTTGTCTCCGCTTCCTGCTGTCTGTACCTGAGGAGGCGCCGTTGTCTCCGCTCCCTGCTGTCTGTACCTGAGGAGGCGCCGTTGTCTCCGCTCTCTGCTGTCTGTACCCGAGGAGGCGCCGTTGTCTCCGCTCCCTGCTGTCTGTACCTGAGGAGGCACCATTGTCTCCGCTCCCTGCTGTCTGTACCTGAGGAGGGGCCGTTGTCTCCGCTCCCTGCTGTCTGTACCTGAGGAGGGGCCGTTGTCTCCGCTCCCTCCTGTCTGTATCTGAGGAGGCGCCGTTGTCTCCGCTCCCTGCTGTCTGAACCTGAGGAGGCGCCGTTGTCTCCGCTCCCTGCTGTCTGTACCTGAGGAGGTGCCGTTGTCTCCGCTCCCTGCTGTCTGTACCTGTGATGGAGCCATTGTCTCCGCTCCCTGCTGTCTGTATCTGAGGAGGCGCCGTTGTCTCCGCTCTCTGCTGTCTGTACCTGGGGAGGCAGCATTGTCTCCGCTCCCTGCTGTCTGTACCTGAGGAGGCGCCGTTGTCTCCGCTCCCTCCTGTCTGTATCTGAGGAGGCGCCGTTGTCTCCGCTCTCTGCTGTCTGTACCTGAGGAGGCTCTGTTGTCTCCGCTCCCTGCTGTCTGTATTTGAGGAGGCGCCGTTGTCTCCGCTCCCTGCTGTCTGTACCTGGGGAGGCAGCATTGTCTCCGCTCCCTGCTGTCTGTACCTGAGGAGGCGCCGTTGTCTCCGCTTCCTGCTGTCTGTACCTGAGGAGGCGCCGTTGTCTCCGCTCCCTGCTGTCTGTACCTGAGGAGGCGCAGTTGTCTCCGCTCCCTGCTGTCTGTACCTGAGGAGGCGCCGTTGTCTCCGCTCCCTGCTGTCTGTACCTGAGGAGGCGCCGTTGTCTCCGCTCCCTGCTGTCTGTACCTGAGGAGGCGCCGTTGTCTCCGCTCCCTGCTGTCTGTACCCGAGGAGGCGCCGTTGTCTCCGCTCTCTGCTGTCTGTACCCGAGGAGGCGCCGTTGTCTCCGCTCCCTGCTGTCTGTATCTGAGGAGGTGCCGTTGTCTCCGCTCCCTGCTGTCTGTACCTGAGGAGGCGCCGTTGTCTCCGCTCCCTGCTGTCTGTACCTAAGGAGGCGCTGTTGTCTCCGCTCCCTGCTGTCTGTACCTGTGGAGGGGATGTTGTCTCCGCTCCCTGCTGTCTGTACCTGAGGAGGCACCGTTGTCTCCGCTCCCTGCTGTCTGTACCTGTGGAGGGGACGTATCCGCTCCCTTCTGTCTGTACCTGAGGTGGTGCTGTTGTTTCCGCTCCCTGCTGTCCGTACCTGTGGAGGCGCCGTTGTCTCCGCTCCCTGCTGTCTGTACCTGAGGAGGCGCCGTTGTCTCCGCTCCCTGCTGTCTGTACCTAAGGAGGCGCTGTTGTCTCCGCTCCCTGCTGTCTGTACCTGTGGAGGGGATGTTGTCTCCGCTCCCTGCTGTCTGTACCTGAGGAGGCACCGTTGTCTCCGCTCCCTGCTGTCTGTACCTGTGGAGGGGACGTATCCGCTCCCTTCTGTCTGTACCTGAGGTGGTGCTGTTGTTTCCGCTCCCTGCTGTCCGTACCTGAGGTGGTGCTGTTGTTTCCGCTCCCTTCTGTCTGTACCTGAGGTGGTGCTGTTGTTTCCGCTCCCTTCTGTCTGTACCTGAGGTGGTGCTGTTGTTTCCGCTCCCTGCTGTCCGTACCTGTGGAGGCGCCGTTGTCTCCGCTCCCTGCTGTCTGTACCTGTGGAGGTGCCGTTGTCTCTGCTCCCTGCTGTCCGTACCTGAGTAGGCGCTGTTGTCTCTGCTCCCTGCTGTCCATTTATATAAATGTGATATATATTTGGAGAAGGCAGTTATTAAAGGGTTAAGTATATAATAATGTACAACCAGACCAGACCCTTAAATAGACACTGGACCCCAACTCTCTTGTGTGCCCCCCCATCCCAGACTGGTGTCACCCTGTACCCCCCGGCCCCCCTCCCCACTCCAGACTGGGCACCCTTCACCTCCCCCCCTCAGACTGGGCACCCTTCACCCCCCTCCCCAGACTGGGCACCCCTTCCCCTCCTCCCCACACTGGGCAGCCTTCACCCTCCTCCCCAGACTGGGCGCCCCTGATTGTCCTCCCCTTCCCACACACCTGTCTTTATTTCTTCCTCCTCCATAGGGCAGTGTACATACAGGACCTGCGGTGACATCATAGTCACATACCAAGGTCCTTCACCATCTACACAGTAACTTTGCTGTACTGTCTCCTGGCTGCTGTTTAGCCCTGATTTGCACAAAATCTCGGTAAAAACGCTGCGATTTTGAACAAATTATAGCTAAACAGCAGCCAGGAGACAGGACAGTATGGGAAATACCTCTTCTGATCAAGTTATAATCGTCCCCGTCCTCCTCACACTGACAGAGGGCAGGAGGCTTCCAGGCTGCCTCATCCACTGGGATCCTTCTCTCTCTGGTCCCTGTGATGGCGCCCCCCCTGGTCTCTGCAACCGGGGCAGCTGCCCCCCCCCCTTCCCTACAGCCCTGGTGCAGAGATGTTGATAAGTTAGGTTCATTGATCAACTGAAACTGTAGCCCCCGATCCTATCTATTGTCTTCTCTGAGCGAAAGAAATCAGACGGCAGTTTCTGGTGGGACTTCTCACATATATTATCATGGTAAAGCCATTGAAAAGCAACAGCTCGGCCTCTTCTGATGACAAGGGCAGATCCAGCATCTAACCCACACCAGGTGATTCCTCTTCCCCCTGGTAGGGGAAAACTGCACACTGCACTGATGAAATGGACCCTCAGAAAGTCTGCACACGTAGAAGTCATTCAGAATTATAAAACGATCCTTTGCAATGGCCGACAGATGACTATTGTGATCGATCAGGTTAAATTTTGGGAGTTCTGTCGACCATTTCCCATTTTACACAAGTCTACTGTAAAATTGAGTATTGAATGGCTTCATCAATTTATGGGCAACTTAGGAGACATAATATAAGCACTCTTATAAGAGTGCACACTATATCTGGAGGAACCATCAGTCATCTAAGACTCATTGCCAAAAAGTAAGAGGCAGCACAGTAACCAAACACTTGTCCTGCAGATCAAATCCATCTTCAGAAGGCACCACTGTCCAACTTTTTAAGTGACCTTCTACTCCTTACACTGCTCTTTCCTCAATAGAAAACATGAAGTCCTATTATTGTGACCAGCAGCTTATATTCGTAAATGATGTGTGCAGCACGGACAGCAGCTAGGCGGGCCAGGAGTAACTCCATAAGGTCCTTGTAGGTGTCAGGATTAGAGATGAGCGAACTGGGTTCGAGTCGATCCGAACCCGAACGTTCAGCATTTGATTAGTGGCGGCTGCTGAACTTGGTTAACGCTCTAAGGTTGTCTGGAAAACATGGATACAGCCAATGACTATATCCATGATTTCCACATAGCCTTAGGGCTTTATCCAACTTCAGCAGCCACCGCTAATCAAATGCCGAAAGTTTGGGTTCGGATCGACTCGAGCATGCTCCAGGTTCGCTGATCTCTAGTCAGGATCCATGCTGGCTGCATCACACATCTGCTGGACTGTCCATAGAGCCAACACCACCATCCAGTTGCCCCCACAGATGATCAGTTGGGCCCAGGACTGTGGAATTAGGGGCCAGTGCAGTACTGGGAGGTCTTGCTCGTCCAACCAGTATCGGACATTTCTAGCCATGTGATGTGTTGCATTGTCTTGTTGGAAGATCTTACCTGCTCCAGGAACAACAATCTGCATGTTTGGGTGTATGTGACCTTCAGGTATGGATTTAGACCCAGATCATCTGAAAGCACCTCCACATGAATGAATGGCCCAGACAACATCCCCCAGACCATAACACTGCCCCCCGGCTTGTGTTATTCCAGCAATGGCTGCAGAGTGTTTGTTCACTGATGTTTCTCTATTTACATGACAACGTCCATCTGTTCCATGAAGCCTTTACCGACCAGCAGAGAACACAACTCTTTACCGATCAGCAGAGAACACAACCCTTTACCGACCAGCAGAGAACACAACCCTTTACCGACCATCAGAGAAGACAACCCTTTACCGACCAGCAGAGAACACAGCCCTTTACTGACCAGCAGAGAACACAACCCTTTACTGACCAGCAGAGAAGACAACCCTTTACCGACAAGCAGAGAAGACAAACCTTTACCGACCAGCAGAGAACACAGCCCTTTACTGACCAGCAGAGAACACAACCCTTTACTGACCAGCAGAGAAGACAGCCCTTTACCGACAAGCAGAGAAGACAAACCTTTACCGACCAGCAGAAATGACAACCCTTTACCCACCAGCAGAAATGACAACCCTTTACCCACCAGCAGAAATGACAACCCTTTACCCACCAGCAAAGAAGACAGCCCTTTACCGACCAGCAGAGAAGACAGCCCTTTACCGACCAGCACAGAAGACAGCCCTTTACCGACCAGCAGAGAAGACAGCCCTTTACCGACCAGCGAAGAAGAGAACCCTTTACCAACGAGCAGAGAAGACAGCCCTTTACCGACCAGCACAGAAGACAACCCTTTACCGACCAGCAGAGAAGACAACCCTTTACCAACCAGCAGAGAAGACAGCCCTTTACCATCCAGCAGAGAAGACAGCCCTTTACCGACCAGCAGAGAAGACAGCCCTTTACCGACCAGCGAAGAAGAGAACCCTTTACCAACGAGCAGAGAAGACAGCCCTTTACCGACCAGCACAGAAGACAACCCTTTACCGACCAGCAGAGAAGACAACCCTTTACCAACCAGCAGAGAAGAGAGCCGTTTACCGACCAGCAGAGAAGACAACCCTTTACCGACCAGCAGAGAAGATAGCGGTTTACCAACCAGCAGAGAAGACAGCCCTTTACCGATCAGCAGAGAACACAGCGGATGAGAATACAGGGGTGTAGCTAAGATTCATGGGGCCTCATAGCAAAAGAACTGTGTATACATGAGCCGTGCCCATACCCGGGGAAATAGGGTGTATACATGAGCCGTGCACATACCCAGGGAATAGGGTGTATACATGAGCCGTGCCCATACCCAGGGAATAGGGTGTATACATGAGCCGTGCCCATACCCGGGAAATAGGGTGTATACATGAGCCGTGCCCATACCCGGGAAATAGGGTGTATACATGAGCCGTGCCCATACCCCGGGGAAATAGGGTGTATACATGAGCCGTGCACATACCCCGGGAAATAGGGTGTATACATGAGCCGTGCCCATACCCCGGGGAAATAGGGTGTATACATGAGCCGTGCCCATTGCCGGGGAATAGGGTGTATACATGAGCCGTGCACATACCCGGGGAATAGGGTGTATACATGAGCCGTGCCCATTGCCGGGGAATAGGGTGTATACATGAGCCGTGCCAGGGCCGCTTTAACCAGAGGGCACATGGTGCACGTGCACCGGGCCCACTGGTTAAAGGGGCCCCCCGAGCAGGCCGGCCGTTGCTATGTGCGACCAATGCGGTCGCACAGGGCTCCGGCCACCAGCCTGTCAGGGGGGAGCGCCATGGATAGGTAATCTACTTACCCCTCCATGGCGCCCCCTGCAGGGCCCCCCCGTCCGCCGCTGCCCCCGCCCGCTGCTGTTGCTGCGGCGCTTCAGCGCTTCAGCAGCAGCGACACTGACAGAGAGAGAGCGCCATTGGCTCCCTCCCTGTCAGTCACTCTTGTGGCCGCACTTCCTGTGGTCACAAGAGGCCGAACTCTCCCTCTAGCGCCCGACGTCACTGGAGCGTCAGCGCGAGGGTAAGGGGAGTGCAGCCTCTTGTGACCGCAGGAAGTGCGGCCACAAGAGGGAAGAGAAGAGGAACGCGTGGACCCAGGTGAGTAACAGTGTTTAATGTCCAGAAAGTATTCCAGCGAGACAGCCATCCTTGATAAAATCCACTTTATTTAACTTGGACAAAAATAGAATAAAACATCCAGCACATGGATAGTGCGACGCGTTTCGACGTTAGTACGTCTTAATCACTGCATAGATACATTGTGTGCATGAAACATATAAATAGTGCTCAAAACAATTAAAACACAAAGGGAAGCTCACCTGTATCTGTGTCCAGCAAACATCATAGAGTGGGCTAGCAATCAGCAATGAGGTGAATCACCAACATGCAGCTGGACACAGGACAGGTGAGTAACAGCTCCATCTGGTGGACAGGAGGAATCATGCATGAGAGGATATCAATACAAATACATTAGGTCCGTTTTGTAATTTAACCCTTTGGGAAAACGGGAACCCAGATTGAGAATCCAATACGCTTCTCTATTCAACAGCTTGCGCTGCCAATCCCCTCCTCTTGCATCTCTATACACCTTCTCTATACCAAAAAATGAGAAAAACTTTGTTTCACCATTATGAATGTCTACAAAATGTCGTGCGGCACCGGACATATGAGTACTCTTTTTTGCAATGTCATGAAGATGTTCCGCAATTCTAACTTTTAATTTACGTGAGGTACATCCTACATATAATTTATTACACGCATTACACTCTATTCCATAAATTATATGATCACTATCACAATTGATAAATGAATTGATTTTATAAATTTTCTTTCTTTCACAGTCTTGGAAAGTATTAGTTTTTTTCAATATTATATGGGTGGGGGGGCGGCTATATACTATGGGGGAGCACAGGGGAGCTATATACTATGGGAGGGGCGGCTATATACTATGGGGGAGCACAGGGGAGCTATATACTATGGGGGGGGCGGCTATATACTATTGGGGAGCACAGGGAAGCTATATACTATGGGGGGGTTATATACTATTGGGGAGCACAGGGGAGCTATATACTATGGGGGGGCGGCTATATACTATGGGGGAGCAAAGGGGAGCTATGTACTATTGGGGGGGCGGCTATATACTATGGGGGAGCACAGGGGAGCTATATACTATGGGGGGACGGCTATATACTATGGGGGAGCACAGGGGAGCTATATACTATGGGGGGGCGGCTATATACTATGGGGGAGCACAGGGGAGCTATGTACTATGGGGGGGCGGCTATATACTATGGGGGAGCACAGGGGAGCTATATACTATGGGGGGGCGGCTATATACTATGGGGGAGCACAGGGGAGCTATATACTATGGGGGAGGCGGCTATATACTATGGGTGAGCACAGGGGAGCTATGTACTATGGGGGGCGGCTATATACTATGGGTGAGCACAGGGGAGCTATGTACTATGGGGGGGCGGCTATATACTATGGGGGAGCACAGGGGAGCTATATACTATGGGGGGGGCGGCTATATACTATTGGGGAGCACAGGGAAGCTATATACTATGGGGGGGTTATATACTATTGGGGAGCACAGGGGAGCTATGTACTAGGGGGGGGCGGCTATATACTATGGGGGAGCAAAGGGGAGCTATGTACTATTGGGGGGGCGGCTATATACTATGGGGGAGCACAGGGGAGCTATATACTATGGGGGGGTCGGCTATATACTATGGGGGAGCACAGGGGAGCTATATACTATGGGGGGGTTATATACTATTGGGGAGCACAGGGGAGCTATGTACTATGGGGGGGCGGCTATATACTATGGGGGAGCACAGGGGAGCTATGTACTATGGGGGGGCGGCTATATACTATGGGGGAGCACAGGGGAGCTATATACTATGGGGGGGCGGCTATATACTATGGGGGAGCACAGGGGAGCTATATACTATGGGGGGTTATATACTATTGGGGAGCACAGGGGAGCTATGTACTATGGGGGGCGGCTATATACTATGGGTGAGCACAGGGGAGCTATGTACTATGGGGGGGCGGCTATATACTATGGGGGAGCACAGGGGAGCTATATACTATTGGGGAGCACAGGGGAGCTATGTTTTATGGGGGGGGCGGCTATATACTATGGGGGAGCACAGGGGAGCTATGTACTATGGGGGGGTGGCTATATACTATCGGGGAGCACAGGGGAGCTATATACTATGGGGGAGCACAGGGGGGCTATATACTATAGGGGAGCACAGGGGAGCTATATACTATTGGGGAGCACAGGGGAGCTATATACTATGGGGGAGCACAGGGGGGCTATATACTATTGGGGAGCACAGGGGAGCTATATACTATTGGGGAGCACAGGGGAGCTATATACTATGGGGGAGCACAGGGGGCTATATAATATGGGGGAGCACAGGGGGTATATACTATGGGGGAGCACAGGGGGCTATATACTATGGGGGAGCACAGGGGAGCTATATACTATTGGGGAGCACAGGGGTGCTATATACTATTGGGAGCACAGGGGGCTATATACTATGGGGGAGCACAGGGGGGCTATATACTATAGGGGAGCACAGGGGAGCTATATACTATTGGGGAGCACAGGGGAGCTATATACTATTGGGGAGCACAGGGGAGCTATATACTATGGGGGAGCACAGGGGAGCTATATACTATGGGGGAGCACAGGGGGCTATATAATATGGGGGAGCACAGGGGGTATATACTATGGGGGAGCACAGGGGGCTATATACTATGGGGGAGCACAGGGGAGCTATATACTATTGGGGAGCACAGGGGGCTATATACTATGGGGGAGCACAGGGGGCTATATACTATGGGGGAGCACAGGGGAGCTATATACTATTGGGGAGCACAGGGGTGCTATATACTATTGTGGAGCACAGAGGGCTATATACTATGGGGGAGCACAGGGGGCTATATACTATTGGGGAGCACAGGGATCTATATACTATGGGGGAGAGCACAGTGGGGCTATATATTAGGTAGAGC